>JADRCC010576215.1:0-34691 GCA_019843855.1 Hylomyscus alleni
GTGTGTGTGTGTGTGTGTGTGTGTGTGTGTGTGTGTGTGTGTGTATAAAATATACATCTTGGGACTGGGGAGTTAGGTGAGTGGATATAGTGCTTGCTATAAAAACATGAAAACTTGAGTTTAGATCACCAGCACCTACAAGAAAGCCAGGCACTGCTGCATCTCTCTGTAATCCTGCCCAGAGGCAGAGATGCGCAGTCACAGAAGCCTGTTGGGTACCCAGCCTTGACAAACGAACTTGCTCTGCGTTCACTGAGGGACCTTATTTCAAAAATAGTGTGGAAAGTCCTAGAGGAGGAGACCCACTGTTGACCTCTGGCTTTCATACATGCCCACAAAGGGCGAGTACACATGCAAACATACATGCATGCCCACCACACACACTCTTGAACTATGTACTTAGTGAAAGTACTTTCCTGAAAACTATGTTGTTTTATCTGTTCCTGGGATCCTTATTATCCATGTATATTTTAATCATTTTTATGTGATTTCAAATTTAAACCCAACTCACTGAAATGTTTTCTTCCTAGTCTCCTGAGAACACAGAGGGCAAAGATGGAACCAAGCTAACTAAGCAGGAGGTAAGCATGCCGTTGACATCCTGTATAAGTCTTAGCATTGAAGTGTTTCGTGTTGTCTTCATGACATTGCAAGCAAGTCTGATGTGGCTAAAAGCCAGAGGTCAGGGTCTGCCTGCAGTTTTACTTGGCTTAGGCATGTTTCATTGAATACTCTGATAAGGTATTTTCCAATATTGTTTGTGTTTCTGCCTGTTGGTCTTGCTGTCTGTCAAAGTGGGTGTTGAGAATTCCTTCTGGGCAGAGAGCAAGATAATAGGTAAATTCATCAAGGAGAACAGAGCTCACTTCTTATAACAAGGAAATGAAAGGTTGTTGATTTCATAAATTTTCTGCTCCAATGAATGAATTATGAATTCCTTTTTTTTTATGCTGAGTATTTACCTAAGAGGATTCATCTCTAAAGACAAAACTATGCAACGATTCATAATACAACAAAAGATTAAAGCTTTTTTTTTAATTAGGGAAATTCTTAAGTTACTCAGATAAATCATTAGTCCGTGAGTTAAAGATGCTTTGTGTTCAAATATAGAAATCCGTGAAAGGGTTAAGGACTTGTAAGACTGACCCGTGATGGAGATGCCAAAGGAGATGTCTTAAAACCTCAGAAGTGAGATATGTGTGTGTGATGACAGCTATCCCCTTTTGCATAGAGCTTTCCAGTGTGTGGAAAACTTCAGCTCTTACACTTGAATGTATAAACTAAGAGGGGTCACAAGAGAGCAAAACCAGTATCCAGTTACAGATCCTTTGATGGGTGATTCATATTATGGTTAATAATTCAGAGGAATTCATCTTGATACCCAGACCCCTGCATAAGCTTTGTACTCGGAAATTCATTCTGTCACAGAGAAAATCTTTAAGAGAAGCTATAATGTAAAAACAAAACCGCCTGCCTTATCAGCCATGTACAACCAGGAACTGTTGGAGATAATCATGAAATCAGAAATCTACAGTTGAGTCACCACCCATGCTAGAACCAACCAAAACTTGATGAACATGCAGAAAATGGCAAGACATAATTTTTAGAACAGTTGGTGAAGTGTTTGGATTTAGGTAACACACACACACACACACACACACACACACACACACACAGTGCATTTGGGCTTTTCTCTGCGGGTTGACATTTAACTTGATCAATCAAAAACCCTTAAAAACCATTGCTCAGAGGAAACATTTGACTGCAGAAAGCCTTCCCAGTCCTTCTGTGCCAGAAGGAAATCCTACTGTCTGGGGTACACATAAAAGATAAACATGAGTTTTGTGTATATAGCTTGGGTATTTTAGTTAGCCCGAGGATTCTCGTGCTTGATGCTTTCTGGGTTTTTTTTTTTTTAATTTACCATTTTATATTTTTTTATATTATTCTTAACAAAAATATTTTGTAGACAATGCCTTTTTTAAAAACCTGTTATTCAAGCCAAAGCTAAATTAAAACTCCTTGATGCCTTGAGGACATCAACTGTCATTTGAAAGTAAAAGGTCAGTGGTTAACTTGATTGTTGACTAACACTCAGAACTGCCAGAAGTACCCTGATCCCCACCCCTACCCCCTGTGAACTCAAATTCATTTCACACTGAATTTTCCAGTATGTCGTTTCATATGTCAGCCAGGATGAACAGGTACCGGTTACAAAGGAAGCTCTTCTTTTGAAAATTTCCCACTGTGGCTGTGGTATTTGGAGGGCCTTGTACAGAGCCCCGAACGTCGGGAGACTTGGACAACGAATGACCTAAACAGAGTATCGTGACCATTACGCTCAGCCACTTACAAGGTCTTTATTTCCATTCTTGTATGTGGTCTGTTCGGTAGCTCTGAGAAGCACGCCCTTCACTCCTCTCTCTGCGGGGATGGAGATGGGACCCAGCACCTCGTATATACATGGTCAGCTTTACCACTACACCCCTGCCCAAGAAGCATTCCTTATCAAAAATGTCTGAGCACCTACAAATGTTCCCACCACTATTCCAGGCCCTGTGGGTCTCGAAGTGGAAATCTAGCAAAACTTTGCCTTCCTAAGACTCCCATTTTAGTATGGAAAAGAAAGAAAAGTAAAATGATAGGATATTTACTGTTAAAGAGAAAGGGGACGGGGAGAATAGCGACTGTCAGAGCTGTACTGGGTTAGATAGCAGCCAGTGGAGGCAGTGATCCCTATTTTATCTCAAGGAGAAGTGTTCTTAGAGAAATAATACAATTTTCTCCAAATGTCACAACTTATAATCAGCAGAACCAGGGAAAGCACCTGAGGCCCCTGATCCCCAATCCTTGTTTGCCACCCACCTTTTGTGCGGTGCTTCAGTGGAGTGACCCTGTTCCTAGCTCTTCAGTCTTCTCCATTGCCCCAGCCAAGGCTGTCCTTCTGTCTTTCTGTCTCCCAGGGTTGAGAAGGACAAGCCATTCTTGCTGAATTTCTCGTTTGTTTTTGTTTTTGAGAATCAAAAGCAGCTTGACTTTTAAGCTTTGCTTTAGAAGAACATGCTGAGGCTCAGAGGCAGAGGGGCATCTCGTAAAAATTAAGTTTGAAGCAACAATCTGCCAAGCCCAGGGATTCGGCTTGGATCTCGCTCTCCCTTTGAATTTTGAACTTTGTAGATGTGTGTGCTGTGTTTGCAGCCAGGTTGTTGAGACAGACCCCATGTCTTTCAGATGTGGGCCATCGGTCAATCAGTAATGCTTACAGGATCCTTTCAACGTCTCCAGTATCTATAAACCACAGTGACCCAGCAGCCTAAAACCCTTCATTCCCTGTCCAGGAGTTATTATTTCTACAACTTTTCCCTATGATTTCTCACTTAATCAACAAATTAAGAGAAATTCCGTAACAGCCGCCCCCCCCCCACCCACCCAGTTCTACCAAGTAAAGGCTGAGCCTTAAATGAATATTTCAAATGCTTTAAATGTTTTAAAGGGGAATAAATAGCAGTCTAGTCTGGTTTGTATCCCATAAATTTGGTCCAACCATTTATAGATGTTAAGGCTGTGGAAGCTGATGGAACTTTCCAGGAAGGCCTCCACACTTGCATGCATAAGCGCAGTGCTGACTGAGTGAAATGTTAGTCTCAGCCTTCTCTACAGGGAAAAAACAAAAGCCAGTGTGGTGATTACTGGAAAGGAAGTTTTTTAAAGTCTCTTTTTATGACACAAAAGAGCTGGTAAATTTTAGATAGGAAGTCATAAAATGATTTTATGGTAAAAACAACTATTTTTTGGAGTCTGACTGACTTGGATAGCCTATAGAGACTGTTGTCGTTTCTTTTGGAATGCTTACCCTGAATCTAAATTAAGTCTGTGGATCACTCCTGTGGATCTCTCCTGTGGATCCCTGGAGGCCTGGCCCTAGAGCATCGCTGTGTGATGAGTCCATCCCTCTGGAAAGCCTATTCTACATGTTCAAATGTTGGCACGGAGAGGCCGGGGTTTGCAGCTGCAAAATCCTTCCCGTGACTTTTTTTTTTTTTAACCTCTCTTTAATAAAATTTTGCCAACAGCTGCTGATTGGCAAATGGACAGGTGTGTATAATGGTTAGAGCATTTGGCCCCTTTTCTGTAAATGATAATCTGTGGCTTTCTGGCGCTTGCTTCTCCCATGTGCCTCAACACTTACTAAGGGTCCCTTCGAGGCATTGGCGGTACTGAAATAGAAAAAGATGGTGCTGTGGGGTGGGAAACTGCAGTGACTGCTGAAGGGAAGCCAACAGGATGCTTGTGGGTTGACCAGCACGCAGGGCAGGATTTGGGTAAGGTTTATTTGCTTCCCTCCGGCAGGGAGGCTCACACTCTTCCCTGGACGCGCTTGCTTTCCCTGCAGTTCTTGTTAGATGGTAGGAGTATGCTTTGCGGCCACACAGAAGCTTCAGACCTGAGCGTTGTGGTAACTGAGGGATAGAGAACCCTCTAGTGTTCCACATTCAGAAACCATGCTGAGGAAGCACAGCACGTGCATGTTTTGCAAAGTTTAAGTGGGAAGATTGCCTTTTCTTCAGCAATACTCAACATGGTTGGCCATCCTGAGAAAGGAATCCCAGGATTTGGGTCCTGTCTCCTGGGAACGTGTGGGTGTGATGTCTCAAATGCACCCAGGAGAATCCTAGCAGGCACCTTAGTGTTTCCTATGGAGAATCCCTCACGTATTCTTCTTTCCTGACCACAGTTGTGCCTCAAGCTGTGTGCTGACCGTTACGTCCTATTCTGGGTAGTGGCTGTGTTCCAGGCACAACTTCCTATTCTTTGCACATTCTGTTAGCTGTCCAGCTCTGATTGTTCATTGAGACCCCAGGGTAAAAATTATTCGTGGATGCTTTGGCCCTTCATTTCCTTCTGTGGTTTAAAGAGTGACGGGTTTAGCTTCTCTTGGGACTTTCACCAAGAAAATTTTTTGCTATGGCGATGTCAAGAACTATTTCTTCTAGTGTGACCTGGCCCACTGACCTAGACTGACCGTGGCACAGATTCAAGAATTTCTCCAATTCTTTCTCAGTCATGACATGAGGTCCCACTAACCATTTTTGCTGACCAAGTTAAGAAAATTTATTTGAAGCATTTAAATTATCATACTGAGTCAAGAGCCTTCATAAGCCAGTGTGAGTCAGGGAAAAGCTTGAATTCATTTATTCAGCAAATGTTCTGGATGTGTGAGGTAGTATCTGCTGTTCGACTGGAGGTGGAAAAGTGAGTAGAAGGACCAGGAAGTATGGAGTAAACCTGCAGAGAAAGCCAGTTTTAGTTTTAGGATGTTAAATCCCTTCACCCAGGACAAGTAGGTTCTCCTGAGTAGTGAAGAGAGTCGTCTTTGTGTGCTGGATGCCTGTGTTGTTTTTCTGTTTTCTTCAGAATGACGTTGACGATTAACTGATACAATCCTCAAAAGGTTTTCTGGAAAAAAAAAAAAAACAGAAAAGAAAAACCTAAATTCAGAATCTGTCTAATCGATTTTCTAAATGTTTGAAATGAAGAGATTAGGGAAACCTGTTTTAAGTAGATAATTGTGTTGATTTTGTGCTGGGTTTGAAAAGAACAAAAACAGTACAAAACAAACAAAAACAAACAAACAACCTTTCTCATCTGTGTAAGATTCACAGTCATTGTTTTCCAGCATGCAGAGATGGGAAGGTTCTGTGTTGGCTCTGCGGTGCTTACTTCAGTCTATTACTAGCTTTCGAATTTTGGTTCCATTTTAAAGAGAGCATTTTTAAGGAATTCAGTGTTCTCCTATCAAGTTATCACGAAAGAAGCGACTGTAGTTTAGGGTGGAGCCAGGCTTCCTCTCTTTCCTCTTGCCAGGCAGAAGCCAGTCCATGAAAGGTGAGTCTGTATCCTGTAGCATCGCTTTTCTCTGGACTTGGCATGTTTCATGGTGCTCACCTGTAGAGGATGATGCAATGTCATACATTTCACTCTTTCAAGAAAGTAGAATATATCAAGAATTAATTTTTACAGCTATCCTGGATGTTCATAAATACTAAAAAAAAAAAATTTCCCCTTTCTTTCATAGCCCACAAGACGGTCGGCCAGATTGTCAGCGGTAAGTCCTCAGAGCCCCTTGTTGTAGCTTCTCAGGACTGTGTGTTCCCTTGTCTAAAGCAAAAGGGCGATTACCTGGCATTTTCTTTGAGTTTCTTTTCCTTTTAGTAAGTACTTAGGGAGTCCTAATTTCCAGCAAATCTAACCCATGTAGCCAAGCACTTGACTATCCATGTCAGTGAGAAACAGTGGCCAGGGCCATTATCAAGTATATGAAGCCCATGCAGATGGGAACTGCTGAATCCCTGAGACAAGCGAGGACATGAAGCGAATCCTGATTTCCAAATTCTACACCTGTTAATATTGAAATGGATCCAGAGTGTAGACTCTCTGCCCAAAACCCATACTAGTGTGCATTTCATTCCTGGATCAGAGTATCCCTAAATGTCCATACGCTTTAACTGTATTCCAGTCCTGGGTCATCTTCAAAGAGTGGCACCTTTACTTTGTCTCATGAGGTCTTCTTCAGTAGGCCGTGCCAGGAGAGGATGGGGATTAGACTAGAGCCAGGACGGAGCCAGCCTGCGTGTGCTGCTCTCTGGCTCTCGTGTTCCTCAATTCTTCCTCATTCTATAACAAACAGACTAGCCCAGCTCTGTATGTCTAGAGGATTTTGCCCCTGAGCTACCTTCTAAAAATAAAGACCTGGGGGAAGTTTCATTGACAGCGAACATCCCCACGCTGAACGTCACAGGCACTGCTGAATGTATGCGGAAGTGGCTGTTCACACCACGTATGTATGAGTTCAAGGGTTTCAGTGACAAGAGCCCCCAGAGCAGCAGTATCCGTCACCAGAAAGACTAAAGAGGCATCGCAAATAGCAAGCCAGTAAGGGAATAACCCTTGAAAGTCAAAGGAAAACCAAAATTTAAAAGAGGGTTTTCGTGAGCTCCAGGAACCAGCAGCCTAAGAAGGCCCTTTCGTTAGATGGCCTGTGAGGCCAGCACAGCCTGAAGCCAGCAGTGCTCCTCTGAGAACTGGGGAGATGGCTCACTGGGAAAGATGTTTGTCATGCACGCAAGCATGGGAGCTGTGCTTGGATTCCCAGCACCTACATAAAGAGCCAGGTGTAGCAGGGTGTGCCTGTGCATCCTGGAAAGCGGAGGTCAGGGGGATCCTGAAGCAGGCGGTCCAGCCAGTCCAGCCACCTGTGCAGAGTGGTTGAGGAACACACCTGACATTGTGCTTCAGCGAGCACAGGAATTCTCTCTCTCCCTCTCTCCCTCTCTCCCTCTCTCTCTCTCTCCCTCCCTCTCCCCTCCTCACACACACACAAAGTTTCTTAATACTATTTTGATAACATTGAATGCTGAACCAGAGTAAAAGGTCTATCTCACAGAAAATAAGTGGAAACAATTTGCTAACAATCACAGAAACATATACGGATCTGTCAAAACTTACAATGATGAATTTTAAAGTTAGGAAGATTTGGGAGCCAGGAAAGCTTCTGTATTGGGAAGCATACTGAAGATTTAGAAGGGTAAGAAAACTAATAAAAATTTTCTTACTTTTCAAGCTCAACTTTTCTTTTTTTCTTTTCTTTTCTTTTCTTTTTTTTTTTTTAGATTTCATTTGAAAGGGCATTTCTTTTTCTTTTCCTTTTTAAAAGTAATATTGTTGATACATTTATTTACTTGTGTGTGAGGGGTCAGAGGAGGCAGTTTTTCTCTTTCCATCATGTGTGCCCCAGGGATAAAACTCAGGTTATCTGTCTTAGTAGCAAACACCCTTACCTGCTATCTCACTTGCCCTCCTGTTTGGTTTTTTTGAGACTGTGTCTCACTCTGTAGCCCAGTCTGGCCTCACACGGGTAGCCATCTCCTGCTTCGGTGTCCTGAGCGCTGAGGTTACCAGAATGAGTCACCATGTCTGGCTTTATTTCTCACAGCTGGTCCTTTGGAACCGAACTGTCTCCAATTAAATTTTATACATACAGACTATATTGAATATGATCTCCAAATCTTTTACAGATACTGGGGTGCGGGGGGGCACACATTTTTCTTCTCAGGGGATACCCCGAACAGTGTTTTCTATTTTTAAAACATTCCTTTAGTTCTCAGAGAGACGTACACCTTTTAAACCTTTATTAGAGAAATATTTGACCTAAAACACGCACAGAGAAAAATCGTAACTCTAATAGCCAGACAGGTTGCTGCATTTATACTCTCAATAAAAAGTTCCAGAGATAAATGAGCCTGGTGTCTTGTGTTAGATTCTTACCTTACGCTGACTTTGAAGGGACGAAACAGAACTTTTGAAATCTGTGTCTAGGGGAGGGATTTGGACAAGGCTTTGAAGACTATCACAGGCTCATCCCTGATGACCCATCCCTGATGATGGTGGCCTCTGCCTGCGATTCACTGTAGTTCCTTGTCTGTCGGTGAGGCCACTGAGAGCGAATTCATCCAGCCATTTAGCCAGGGCCAGAGTTTCTCCTTTGGCAGTGGCGTTGTGAAAAAAAGGAACCACAGAGATATCATAAAGAGAAACTTAACCCTGCCGTGGAGAGCTCTACCGGACCGGAGCCTAATGAGTCAGCCTGCCCTTCCTATCTACAAACCTGGGACAAAAATAGTACCAGATACTGATAGGGCCAGCCCCGCAAGAACAGAGCCATCGACAGAGCCCGCGGCTGTTCCCACCCATTTGTCTTCTTTTCTGTGCTAACGGCATCCGTCTCAGTATTTGTATAATTTAAATTGTTTCTGCAGAAACCTGTTCCACCAAAACCGGAGCCTAAACCAAGAAAAACATCTGTTAAGGTAGGAGGTATTCCCCTCTTCCCTCCCCTTGGCTTTCCAAACAGTTAATAAATTATAACCCTGTGCCGAGATCCCGTTTAGTGAGACACGTTAAAATGTACAGTCTAGAGCGTCGTCCTCATTGTTACAGGCTTTCTTTAAAACCGAGAGCCACCATTTTACACGTTAGTGGGGAATGTGTTTTCCGTTTGGTCAGTGAGGTGCACGGAGCACAGCAAGTTGCTCTGAACAACCTGTGTGAACAACCTGGCAGCTCCCTCGGAGCGTACGGTAAATCACGAGGTAGTCTGGTGCAATGAGATCTGGCCTTGGACCCCATTGCTGCCACCAGCCCCAGACGTCAGAGGTGGGGTCACAGCCTCATATAACTACGAGTCGATGGCCATTCCCATGACTAGCAATAAAAATGTGATCATTGACTCTAGCAAGTTAGCAAACGCTAGCCCGACACTGTGAGACACGTTCTGGAAGCTTTACTAGTCACTCCTCAGCTCAGTCTACTCTGTTGAAATAGATAGGAATATCCCGTTTAGCAGGAAGACTGAAGTCTGTTACTGCCCATTACTTTAGCCACCGTGACTGTCCCCTACCCTACCCCTCAAAGCACCCAAACTCTCTGAAATTGTGTGTGGTAGTGAATTCAGTTCTCCAAAGCAGGGCTCACCACTGTGGTGCAGACATAAAAATTAGCAACTTCTCTTCATCTGGGCCTTTATTTTCAATACTTTTCTAGTTGTGTAAGATGTACAACGCCACATGACTGGTCACACAGGACAGCCACAGGGAAAGCCATGGCTTCTGGTGGGTGGGTTTTCCCTCAGGCTTTCCCCCTTTTACCAGGCCCTATGGCTGCCCTCACCACAGCAAAACCACTCATAACGGAAATGTCCCTGGAGCTATCGACACCTGCGCCAGTCACCATTTTCCCACAGAATAGAAGTGTTGGTGGGATCAGCAGGCAGCCCCAGAGAAAATGCAAAGTTGGGTTCCTACTTTCTGAGAAGGCCACGATGGTAGCCGTCATTATGTCTGTCTGGGTTCCAGCAGGGGCTCCTTGGTGTTCGCTAACATGACAGTTTCTGTTTCCCTGTGCTTCCATCCATTAGAAAGAACCTGGAACAAAGATTAGCAGAGGTGCTAAGGGGAAGAAGGAAGAAAAGCAGGAAGCTGGAAAGGAAGGTACTGCACCATCTGCAAATGGTGACACTAAAGCTAAAGAGGTACTTTCCACAAACACCTCCCACTGACCGAATCAGTGTCGTAAATTGAAATTTCTCAGTCCTTCAGCTCTGGATAGCACGCTCATAACGTCTCTCTTTATCGCCTGTAATGTGCCTGCAGATCCACGTCTCTCGTTCAGCTGTTAATGTCTCAGCCTGCAGCCGTCCCCCAGCCAGCATACTGTCAGTAAAGGGGCAGATTGAAACAGTGAGAGTTAAGGGTACAGCAGCCATTCTGCATGTTTGCAGTGACTAGCATAAGAGAGTAGTGTGTTGTTTCTTACCATGCCCACGGGAGCCTGCAGGTAAGGCTTCTGTGGTGGTTTCAATAGCAGAAAGCAATAAATGCTGCAGAGTGTGGCTGTCCCCGCCTTGTCTGTCCACCCAGAGTGGACAGTTCCAAGTAGACCTGGGAGCAAACTCAAGGGGCCCAATGCTCAAGCGTGCTGGTGGGTGGACTTGCCTTTGCTTATACTTGTTTTACTGGTAACTAGATGTCCTCTTTCTCCCTCCCTCCCTTCCTTCCTTCCTTTCTTTCTTATTCACAGGCACAGAGAACTGAATCTATAGATAACGAGGGAGAATGAATTGCCATGGAAAACTAGGGTCGATTTCACGTACCTCTCGGGACAACTTTTAAAAGCTATTTTTACCAAGTATTTTGTAAATGCTAATTTTTTTAGGACTCTATTAGTCGGCATAAAATCTATATGAAGACGGACACTTTATCCTCTTACGGTGATGTTTTTTGAAAATTTCCATCATCCTCAAGTCAACTAAATACCAATTTAATATCAGAGCTGCGTGTGAGATGGACTCAGCGTTCCATGCCCTTGCTTTAAAAATTTAGTCCTGTGCAGACTGTGGTGTTTTTACTGTGCATATTTGAATTTTTCATGCAATTTTTCTAGAGCAATAATCAGTGGTGCTTTTGTGCCTAGGTTTTATGTGATTTTAACGAAACATGGATAGTTGTGGCCACCTGCTGACTACTTGTGGTTTAAAATAAAAAGGTTTTCTTGTCTGCAAAATACCCACCTGTTTGTGTCTCATTCGATTTGAGAAGTGATTCATTTGATTAATGCAGACGACGTAAAGAACATCCACAGCTGGCACCATGATGTCATCTCTAAGAAGTCAGACAGCACTGACTCAGAGTTTCTGGAATTTTAACGTTATGATTTTCATAAAACATGCATGACTGCTAGGTTAGGGGAATCACATCTACCTCACTTTGTAACAGGAATGGTCAGTAAGTAATGGTCGCTGTGTCTAATGAAGCTTAATATAATACCAACATTGTTAAAGTCCCTGAAATTAAGATAGAGTTCTGCTAAACCATAACTAGAAAAAAAATAAATAAAAATAAAAATAAGCTGGGTAAGGTAGCACGTGTGAGGAACAGGTGGATCTCTGAGAGTTTGAGGTCAACCTGTTCTACAGAGCCAGTCCCAGGCCAGTCAGAGCTGCATAATGAGTGTGTGTGTGCGCGTGCGCGCGCGCTCATCTTTTGAATGTCTCCCACTTTCAGAATAGCACCAAGTCAGATTTGTATCAAAGTGCTTTCCTATCTATGAGGACCTCAGGGCAGTGAAAGCTCTTGGTCCCATACAGTCACACTGGCTGCAGCATGTGTCAGCCTGAGAGAAACACTGGTGAGGATGTTAGAGTTCCTCCATAGGTGAAGAAAATGGGAGTGTGGGACATAATGGAAGAGGAGAGTCCAGTCTTGACTTACTGATTTTTAAATAATATCTGTCTGTGGAAAGGCCTAGCAGTGTCAGGAACAAAGGAGTTATTCTAAATGAAGCTTATTGTTAATGGTCCCCAAATGTGAGCCCCACCCCAGAAAGGTTGTATTGCTCAGAGACCTGTGTAAAGAGGCTCTTGGTCCTCAAGACCATACATGTCCACAAAACATGGCCCCTCCTCCAACAAGCGTTTTGAACTAAGCACTTAAACTTCTGTTGTTGTCCTAAATCTGTCATTAACCCCAACCACATTCTGTTACGGATAATCTCCTATCTGGTATTCCTTGAGTTTGTATTATGAACCGTGCCTTAATTCATGGGTTTGGGTTATGCTGAAAGCTGCTTCCCCCTCAGGGAAAAACATCTGCTACCCCGTGGGTACTTAACAAAAAGTATGTTCAACATTCTGTTAATGTACAACTGAAGCACTTTGCTGGCGAGTGTCCAGTTCAGAACTGGACTAGGATGCCCATAAATTTATTTTTTAAGAATTATAGGGGGATACAGATGATTTTAAAAAATACTAGACACTACAATAATACATGAGGAAGTGAATGTGTGTTATTCTTTCCTCGTCCCTGTGCTTCAGAGGCAGTCACTGTGCATTTGTTGTGTGTGTGTGTGTGTGTTTGTTGCTTTTAAAAGTGGGAATTTTACTAGGTTTTAATTTATTCAGCTAGTAAGGTATTATTGAAGCTAGATATCTCGGCTCTACTTCTGAGGCGGTAAGCAGTGTACACAATAATACCCTAGACACAGAATGTTTAAATCAAAAAAATACATACATTTGACATTTTTGATTTGCCAAAAAATGACACTAATTTCCACCCCTGCCAAGAGCATATGAACACCATGAGTCTTCGCTTTGCCAGCATCTCACTTTGTTCAATCTAGAGAATGAAAATTATCCTCTGTTGCTTTAATTCAAACTTTTTGATGTTTAATATCCATTTAAATCACTTCTATACTGTTTTTGTCTATCTTCCTGTTGAGATGTTAGCCATCCCTCATAATGATCATCAATGGTATGTGTCTAAGAGTGTGGATGCCCACACTCTTAGCATCTGGGCATCCACACTCTTAGACACATACCCCTTCATTCACCCCTTCATTCACAACTTCTATGAATACTGTGGAGCAAATAGATACCTGATTAACTTCAGAGCCACAGATTAGTTCCCTAGCACCTGAAAGACTCATGTACACTGTGCCATAGGAAGGAAGCACTGCCTGAAGCCACATGCTCCATGTAGGAATGCCCCCTCCTTGCCTGCCACCACTCTGTAGGCTGGTTGATACACATTAAAAAACAGTCCCCCTTCCCTGCAGACTGCTTGTGTGTTAATCTGGTAGAAATGGCGACAACTCTCTGAATCTTTAATGACGGAGTCAAACAGCGCCCAGTGTAGTTGAATTGCATTCTGTGTACAACCATGAGTGGTAAACTGCATACTTAGAACTCTCCCTTGCAGTGGCCCAGTGGACTCTAATGGAGTTAGAGTGGCCCTTTTAGAGGCACACAGCCCTAGCGTTCCCAGTTACTTGTTCTATGATGAACCAACTCGTATACAAGGATTTAACAATAGGGAAACACTCTTGAGTGTGCATTTACATAAAATAATGCTTTTGAAACAATGTAAAATGATTTCTTTTTCTTCCCAAGTTTCACAAGAGTTTGCTCTCCTGCCTATAGAAATGCTATTATTTAGGTAGCTGAGCAGGGTTAAGGAAGCCTCCCCAGCTAAGCTACTCGTATGTTAATGTCTTAAGCATGGATTCCAAACTTTATTGTTTTCTGTTAGTTTATTCAGAACACTGACTTTTAAGGCTCAGATAATTGTAGAGATTAAAATAATAGCCAGAATATATTCAATGTCCTGTAATGAGTACTGCATATAAATTATTAATTTGGGAGATGATTTATGAATTCTTTAATATCATGTTCTATGCTTTAGTAAAAAAATAAACCAAGTTTTCCCAGCATTAAATGGAGGTTCTGGCTCACTTGAAGCTGCATAATGCCTCTCACTCCTCATGGGAAAAGAGGAAGTTTTCGAGAGTCCAGTTTAAAAATGAGCCTCATGTGTCAAAGTTTCTGACCTTTAAATGGGTAAGATTTCTTGGGTATGAAACCAAAAGTACAAAAGAAGCCAAATGAAAGATAATTTGGATGACATCTAAACATAAAACCTTTAGGATAACGAAATACAGCCCACAGAGTGGGAGAAAACATTGCAAATTATCTATCTCAGATGGGTCTGGTTCCAAAATACTTAGATCCTAATCTTAGATCCTAAGATACATTTTAAAAAAAAAAAAGAAAAAAAAAGAAAGAAAAGAAAAGAAAAAAAATAGACACTTTGGTGGAAATCCTAACAGTGGGTCTGCGGCTGTCCTGACTCTTGCCTATTTGTGGGACCCTTTTATTTCTACTGGTTTGCCTTGTCCAGCCTTGATGTCATGGTATGCGCCTGGTCTAATTGTAGTGATGTAGTGTTTGCTTGATGTCCCTGGGAGGCCTGTTCTTTTCTGAAGGGAGGGGAGGATCTTGAAGGGGGCAGAGAATGGGAGGAGGGGAGGGAGGGGAAACTGCTGGCTGGGATGTAATATATGAGAGAAGAATAAATTAAAAAAAAAACACTTTAAAATGGAAAGATGGTTTACATAGGCATTTCTTAGAACACACAGATGGTCCTAGGCCTCTGAAGGGATGGTCCGGGTCCTACTTTGGGTTACAGTTGCTGTGCTCAAATGCCATGCCCAAAGCACTTGCGAAGGACAGGGTTTATTTGGCTTTCCAAATCGCTGTTTATCAAAAAAGGATATCAGGACAGGAGCTCAAACAGGGCAGGAACCTGGAGACGAGAGCTGAAGCACAGGCCATGGAGGAGTGCTGCTTACTGTCCTTGCTCCTCGTGGCTTGTTGAGCCTATTTTCATATAGAACCTACAACCACCAGCCCATGGATGACACCACCCACCATGTGCTGGGCCCTCCCATGTCAATCACTAATTAAGAAAATGCCCTGCCAGCTTGCCTACAGCCTGAGCTTATGGAGGCATTTTCTCAATTGAGGTTCCATCCTTTCAGACGACTCCCGCGTGTGTCAAATTGACATAAAACCAACCAAGACAGTCTCCACCATGACTCATTAAGGAAAATGCAGCTCTGAAACCACAGTGTGACCCAGCAAGGAAAGAAACAAGTGCAGGGGAGAGTATGGAGAAAAGTAAGGGTTCACTGCTGGGCGCCATGTAAGAATGCTGCAGGATTTGGGGGGGAAACGTTCAGTCACTCCTCAGAGAGTTCGACACGGAGTTAGCACCCCTCAGTTCCACTCCTGGGTCTAAACCGGAGAGAACGGAAAACATATTCAGACAAAATGGCGTGTCTTGAGTTTTCGTAGTAGACTATCTCCTAATAACTCCCCAGTGGAACGATCCACACGTCTGTCAGTTTATGAGGCGATAAAAAAATAAGGACTATAAAATATTAGTATCTGTCTCTAAAGAGGAATATCCTGTCCCACGATGGACCCTGGAAACATGGTGCCACGTTAAAGAAGACACCCATGAAAGGCTACGTATTGTTTCCATCTATGTGAAATGTTGGAGCTGAAGGAACACAGATTAGTCTAGCTGCCAGAAGCTGGGGAAGAACAGGACGGACAGGGACTCCTAAGGGGTGCAGGGATCTGCAGGGGATGATGAAGCCTGAAATTGATGTGAGCACAACCTAAAGTGTACTAACAGCCACTGGCTCACAGTGCATGGAAAAGGATGACTTACAAGGCTATTGAAAGCCTATGAGCCGGGTGGTGGTGGCGCACGCCTTTAGTCCCAGCACTTGGGAGGCAGAGGCAGGTGGATTTCTGAGTTCGAGGCCAGCCTGGTCTACAGAGTGAGTTCCAGGACAGCCAGGACTACACAGAGAAACCCTTTCTCGAAAAAAAAAAAAGAAAAAAAAAGAAAAGAAAGAAAGCCTATGACTTTGAATCAGAAGACGTGGGTTTAAGACATTTTAGATGTATTTATTTAATTTTTATGTATATGAACGTTTTTTGCCTACATGTCTGTATGTATACCACATGGGTGCTTGGTGTCTAGTGAATTCAGAAGAGGATGTCAGAGACCCCGGACATCCGGAACTGGAGTTACAGATGGTTGTGGGCCACCAAGTGGGTGCAGGGAACTGAACCTGGTTCTTTTGCAAAGTGCTCTTAGTCACTGAATTATCTCTCCACCCTCTAAGATCTGAGATTTCAGTCCCAAAGCTACTCCTCAGGAAATGTATGGACCTAGACAGGTGATTGAACATCCATCTACCTATCAATTTTAACAGAGATAACATCTTCTTGACCGAGCTGTTGAGATGGGAATGAAAGTCACTATGAAATCAGCTAGTACAAGTGCCTACAACACAGTCCGTCATAAACATCAGTAAACTTCCAATGGGACAAGTACAAATAAGCTTTTGAAGCAGGCTCAGGTAAAAAAGAGGCCTTAGGCTTCCCCTAAAAGGAATTCTGCTGCAAAGATCAGGCTGTAAATTGAAGCCATGCTGCCTCGTTCAATCTGTTTTTATAACTTACTGGCTACATCTTAGTCTTTCCCCAGGTAAGTAAGAATAAAAGTATTTTTTTTCTCTGTAGGACATTATAAATCAGTGATTGGGCAATATTGGCACAACTAATTGAAACAAGAAGTAAGGGAACTACTAGTTTCTAGATGGTAGGAAGGCAGAATTGTGCCATTCTCCCTGTGTCTCTTGAATCTTGGGAGTAAATACATGCTGAGCTGAATGTCATCTCCAATGGACAGGGAAGAGACACGCTCACAACCACTGCCGTATCCACCTCATTCCATTCCTGGTGGGTTTTTTTTTTTAATGTAAAAAAATAAAGTAATATTTATCTTCAATATCAAATGCAATAAGTAATTATTTTTTTGTATTGAAACAGGCCTTCTCTTTGTGTACCCTGGCTATCCTTTGACTATTTTTGTAGACCAGGCTGTCCTCAAACTCACAGAAATCTGCATGCCTCTGTCTCCTGAGTGCTGGGATAAAAGGTGTGCACCACCACTGGCAGCTAAGAATTATTTTTAAAATGTCACTCCTGTTTATAGGAAGACTTTAAAAACATCAAAGCCATACCTTAAGAGCATCTTGCTGTTGATTGTGGTCCTGTTCTTGTCACAATATTTATTTAGCCTGTGTACGTACACATTCACTTTAGATCTAGCCCCAACTCTTTCCTATAAATACATACTGTGATTTGTGGTACCTTTCATTTTAGGTCATAAAGTACTTAACTAGTGAACAGAGAATAGTCCCTTAGAGATAGTCTACCTGAACCTAGATTAATGGGCCTCATGAGTTCCTTGAAGCCTGGCCATAAACTTTGAAGATGGAGTGAACCCCTCAGGTCATCTGCCCCCTCTCTGATATGCCTAAAATCCCCCCTTAAAATAGGACTAAGCAAGAGCTTCTCAGATTGACAAAAGGAGTTGTCATCCAAGAGCAAGCTGTACTGGTACGTGTCTAAAATACCACTTGGAAGGTAGAGGCAGGAGGATTAGGAGTTCAAGGCCAGCCTAGATGGCAGAAGATCCTATCTCATACACACACACACACACACACACACACACACACACACACACACACACAGAGCTATCACCAGAACAACTATGAAAGTTACAAAGTACTTCAAAACTATATTTATTTCAATTTTGACATTTTATAAGATTTATTTATTTTTTATTTGTGTGTATGTGTCTGTGTGTCTTTGTGTGTACACGTGTGTGTAGGTGCCCACACAGGCCGTAAGAGAGCCTCAGGTCCTCTAGAGCTTGAGTTACAAGCAATTATGAGCCACCCAGTGTGGGTGCTAGCTACTGAGCCTGCTCTTCCTTATGCACTTAATCGCTGAGTCATCTCTCTAGCTCAGCAAGGGACTCTTTAGCTACAGAGTCACTTCCAGTTATTAATCCCAGTTCTGTTAGGACTCAGGCATCTGAGTTAAGTCAATTCTGCTTTCTCAAGCATCTGAAACTGTTAGCATCCTATGTGAAACGCTGCCACTCATTCATCCTCAGAAATTACGGTAGGACACGGTTTTCTTTTTAAATGTGCTGTATTTAAATAAGCCTATCAAATTCAGATATTTGAGAAATAAGAGGTTTTTTCCAAAAATAATCACATTCAGGTTAAACACAGGAAATGCTCATTTTCTTATTCTGAGCCTGCAAAAACTGTCTTCCAAGAGCCTATACCAAAACTTTTCTCCACCTTCCACCCCATCCCTGCCTCACAATTGTATCCTATCTTCTGTGAGTTCATCCCAAACTCTAGGTAAAACATTTTATTCTGGGCAGAGCACTCCAGGATTACATCAGAGTCTGTCTTTCATATTGTTAATAAAAATATAATGTCTAAATATCAGGCATTTTGCAAGATACCAGGGCTACATACAATAGTGAGGTCAGTCTCCAAGAACTATGGGGCATAGATTCTAGTGGAGAAGACAACATTCATTACATAGTAACACAAATAATGCACATTTACAGGAGCCATTATAGAATCCTAGCTTCTTCCACACTAACTCTGTCATTCCTCTAATGGAGTTTATTTCCAGGACTATTATCTCATGGCCCTAACAGATGTTAGCCATAAACAAACCCACCGAAACTAAGTTAACTTTCGGAGTAACATTTTTAAAGTATTATTCATCTGCTTGCCATAAAGTACCTGCCAAAGAAATGACAATTTGGGTTTGGCATGATAAAGGTTTTAGTTGCACTTCCAATAAATAATTAACCCCATTTCTCATGGCTTGTCTACTCATGTCTTTTGGACTGAAAGGTTATGGTTTGCCACACAAATGACACAGGAATGAGAACAACTGAACAGGTAAAATAGAGCTTTTCGGTAAAGGGAGCATAAGAGAGGGGCTTCATGTATAGAAATCACAGAGCTAGGGCTGGCCTTGGAGGTGATGGGATGTATTCTTGGTTTTAGAGATGAGTCTCCTTGGGATTCCAAAAATTTCCTTTTTCTGAGACATTTGTGAGCACCTCTAGAGTAGGGACTAAGACAGAATAAGGGAATTTTTAAAATAATTAATCAATCAGCCCAGCATGGTGGCACACTCTATTTGCAGCACATAGAAGATAGAGGCAGGAAGATGAGGAGTCCAAGAACACCTTTGGCTATGGAGAGAATCCCAGGGATCCTACCTCGATGATGATGAAATGATGATGATGATGACGACGATGACAATGACAGTAAAAATAAATTATTTTTTCACTCTACTGGAATTTAGAGTAAGTAATTGGAAATGAGTGATTTTCTTAAAAACTGGTTTACTCTTTGGACCTGTTGGAATATGCCTATAACCCCAGCTATTCAGAACACTGAGATTGGAAAATCACAATATATGGATGACCCAGGTAACTTAGACAGACCCTGTCCCCCCCCCCAAAAAAATCACATGTTAAGTTCTAAGTTCAGTCTCCATTACAGAAAAATAAACAAACAAAAAGATAGTTTGACCATCAATCAATAAAGCCATGGCTAGATTGAGTATATCTTCCAGAAAAACCACAACTCTAAGAGACATAATCTTTTGGCTATGCTTTGAGGAGGCAAGACTAGTCTTTGGTCATAGACCTTCCTGGGCTGTTTTGTACAGTAAAGCTTGATATTAACTCATTAAAGCTGAGATGAGATGGTACAAGATCCCCTGTTAATCAACAAGTGCCTAAAGTGAGCCCTGCATTGGGCTAGGGCAAACCATGATCATTTTCATCGATCACAGTGGGCTACTTTCTCTTTTGAGTCCCTTCTAACACGCCTATGGACAGGATGCTCTTCCTCAGTGGTCAGAAGCAACAGAGCCAAGGATTGCAGACTGAAATCTCAGAAACTGCGAGTCAAAATCTTTCTTCGCGGGCTGGAGAGATGGCTCAGTGGTTAAGAGCACTGACTGCTCTTCCGAAGGTTCTGAGTTCAAATCCTAGCAACCACATGGTGGCTCACCACCATCCGTAATGAGATCTGATGCCCTCTTCTGGGGTGTCTGAAGACAGCTACAGTGTACTTATAATAAATAAATAAATAAATCTTTAAAAAAAAAATATTTCCTCCTTGTAGATGTTGAAGTCAGATATATTGTCATGGCAATGAGAAAAGTAATTGTAGACTCTATGACTCACGCTCTTGGCCAGCACCTTGAGGTGATCCCTGGAGCTCACTGATTGAATCCAAACTGCATACATATTGAAAACTATTGAACCAGGGGACCACCAATGGTTCAGGTGACAGAAAAACTCCTTCCAACAACCAGAGTGCACAATTTGATCGGAAAGACACAGAGCTACCATGACTGGAGTGGCGGTGGGGTGGGGGGGAGGAGTGGTGTTGATGCTGAAAAGCAGAAGAAATAAAAACTGACAGTATTCACCATATCATACTGGCACACACCAAAACTCATGCACGGGTACAAAAGTGTATGTGGGTATGTAGACTAAGGATGTGAGGCATACACAGTCCTAGACAACCCGTCCATGTTTGAACTTGACTGAGAAGGAAATAAGAATTCCAGTTTCTTTGAGAGAAACAGGAATAACATAGTTTCTGAGAAAAGGAGTCTAGCAACTAACCAGGTCCTCCAATTAGCTGGTATTTCCTCTTTATTTAGCATGCAGACTATTGTATATTAGGAGATTATTGTTAGCTGTCTAGCTAAGGGCATCACAGTTATCAATATGAAGTGCATACCAAAGCATTTCAAATTATTCAAATTATTAATGGTTGTAAGAGCTGTTATTTATTTTAAAATACTTAACAAAAGTACACACACACACACACACACACACACACATAAAGATGTTTGGTTCTCCAGTGGGTGAAAAAGTATTCTTTACACTATTTTCTGTGTATTTTTACATTTTCATAATAAAGAAGCTGAAAAAAAAATGCTGTACTTTGATCTTCTTATAGAAGGAAAAAAGTCAATTAAAATAACCATCAGAAACAGTAACAGAATGCTTATTCTGTGCCAACTATGTACAATGATTTTGGCCTAACTCAGGTTGGGGATGTAGCTCAGTTGGTCCTAGCATAAATTAAGGCAGGGGTTGGATCCCCAGCATTGCAGGGGAAATGGTAGTCTACACACCGGTAATCTTAGTACTCAAAGAGTAGAGACAGGAAGATCAAAAGTTCAAAGTCATTCTTGGATATATAAAGAATTTGAAGCTGGGTCATGTGAGACCTTATTTTAAAGGGGAGGGGGAATAAAGGAAAACAGAAGGTCGGGGCATAAATTTGGCCTCAGGGAGCTGTCTAGTCTTTGCCTATAACTGACAGTTGATGCTAACTTAGTTACATGGGCAGCCTCCGAGGTTCTGTAGTATGAGACTTTCAATCAACCCAGCCTATGTGTCTCCATAAGAACCGTGGACAGGAAACCTCAAATGAGCATTCCAGGTTGCCACACCCCACACATATTCCCGCACACTGCTATTCCACCTTGAGTGAGTTCTTACTGTAAAGGCATCCTTTCACGTCATAATCAGTGGCCATGAACGAAATGGAACAGCTTTAACTAAGTTCTCTGCCTGCGACGGGAGTGGTTTGGAAAATGTTTAGTTTATAGAAGAGGTCAAGGATTGCCCTCAGGACAGTCTTAGGGACTGGGCCTTTGAGCTCTTGCAGTCTGACTAACTCCAGGTGTAAGCATTCTCTTTGGCACCTTTGTATGAATAATGTATTATAGGTATATGAATGAATAATGAATATGGATAATATGAGCATTAATGGTCATGATAAATCTTACTGGTTTCCCTGCATTACAGATCTAGAGAGACCTGGAAACGTGATATTGCCCAGTATCACCCAGCGAAGTAGAATTTAAACTCTAACAGGCTGCTGCAGAACCTGTGAAGTTAATAAGAAAAGAAATGGAGTTTGGAAATATAATAAGTGATGAGAATTCCTTGGTAGGTAGATCCAGGGAGTGCTGGAGGTTCGGCCCTGTCTCTTTTGCCCTCTAACTAGTGTTCTGTGTAATAACACATTTTCAGCATGAGACACTAAGCACAGAAATATCTCGCTTGCTGCAGGAGAGATTCAGTGATATTAGCAGCAACACATATTGTTTTCCAAGGCCATTAAGTGGTCTGATTAATTTTATAAAGAAACCCAAGAGCTTGAAGAGAATGGGCCTCTTCATGAACTCTTCCCTTACCGGAGTAGCCAGACCCCTACATTGTCTGAACATGCTAGTTCATAGCAAACTTGCTGTAAGATTCCAGTGGCCTGGGAAAATGCTTGAAAGGGGAGAGCAGGCCTGCACCTCTCTCCACTAATTGATAGTTGACAATAGTCCAAATCTAAATGGCATGGGCTTCAGAACTGCAAAACAGTGTGGTGAAATTGTCATGCCTGAGAGAAATTATATGAGGTAAGACCCATCCAATTATCACCGTTTCTATTTTTCTTCCCTTTGTGAAATTCGAAGCGCTTCAGCCCAAGAGTTCTCAATTTAACAGACAGCGGGTTCCAAGACTTTGCAAGTCGTTTGATAATCGTTATAAACTGACTAGCTGAATCTGCATCGCAGAATAACAAATTACCAAAGCCACACAAAAGAGTACTATGCAGATGCAAGCAAGGAGGGTGAATGGCCCAATGCAGTAGCCACCAGGGCCAGGCATGGCTCTCTGAAAGTGGGCATTGATGTGTTAACAAGACCCTTACCCAGGTTGAGGGTGCGGAGCTTCTCTTGCCATGACCAGAACCCCGAAGGTGACGAATTCACCTCAGGGGAGAAATTTGCCAGTGCCAAGAATACATGAAAACAAGAGAAATTCAAGACTCCAAGCCCCTAGTGCCATTTTTCTTCTGCTCAGTTGAGCCTAATGACTAAATAAATTCCTGAACAGTTTTAGTCTGTGCCCTCCAATGAAGTTCCTTGAGTAGCTCATACCTCATCCACAGAAACAATATCCAAAAAAAAAAGCCATTAATTCTGACTCCTGTGCTTTGAGATGTTCTTTGCTCTGACCCCCTACTAAGGTTTTTCTCAGTCATTAAAGAACTTGATTGTCAAATGCAATCGCATACTGTCCCAAAAGCCTGTTGTAAGGAAAATAAAATAAAAATACGAATTTAAAAAAAAAATCCAGGAAGGAATACAGTTAACAGTGTGTCCATGTTTCTCCATCTGTAAAATTAGAGTAATTAAATCGAACAAGACCCATGGAGAGGGAATAAAGTCAATCCAATACCCCCAAACCTGTTCTGTCTCTCCATTCTGGAGACAGAGCAGGAAAAATGTGTTGCAAGCAAGTCCCAGCTAAGTGCGGTACCATACCCTCAGTTTATTTTCATTCTTTGAGTTTTTGATTTCTGCATACTTTGAAGTTTGCCTCAAGGGAAAAAAAAAAAGTTGAATTGGGACTCTGTGACCAGAATCTTTGGCCTGGAAGGCTGGCGCCTTCAGCTGTTTCTCATGCCAAGCTTTTGAGATTCCATTCCCATTCCAAATGCTGACAGGATCTTCCTTGCAAGTTCCTCTGAAAGAAATGAATGAGACAAAAAATCCAACAGATTCCTGCCTTTATTGGCCCTTAACGAGACTAATTAGCTCGGTGAATTAGCAGCACTGAGGGCAGAAGGCGGAGTGCATAGAGTGCCATCCCTCCACCCTACGCCCCGCCCCGACTGGAGGTGAAGGCACACACGGGTGGGGGGTGGGAGGGTGGGGAGTGGGAGAAGAATGGCTCACGCTCCAGGCAGAATGGATCATCCAGCCCTTGGCGCAGCCACAGGAAGAGGGAGCCTAGAAGTTGCTGTCCTCTTCTGCCTAGGGCTACAGGAAATGTGGAGTTTTCGAACTTTGAGACAGACAAAATTATATTTCTTTCCAGAAAAGACTTAATCATGCCAAAACTAGTGGGCAAAGGATGTCACATCATGGATACCTTTGGATCCATAAAAAGAAAAACTTTAAGGTGGTTCTGAGTAGCTCTCTCCAACTCCAAAGAGAGGTAGGAAAAAATAAAATGATTGAGAACGGCAAATGCCATTAAATAATGAAGGAGAAATTCAGATTAACCTGAGGAATGACCAGATCTTCCGACAAGAAATCTCAGCCCTGTAAGAGCTACTGGCTAGTGTTGGCAAATATGTGTTTGCCTCTTCTTTACTATACAACTCATAGCCATACATCCACTTTCATGCAGAAATGCTCTGTATGAAATATAAATCAACATTTAAAAAAAATAATAATGTATAATAACCTCTGTACATACATGTTTGTGCATGGCTTCGCCAGAGGATACAGTGAAGCAGGTATGTGCATGGAACAGATTTGCATTTAAGAAAAAGAATATTCTAAGAAGTCTTAATATATTTCCATTTTACTTGAAGCTCTGAAATAGCAGGGCAAATGGCTGCTGCTGTCCCGGAAACACTGCAAACAGCATAGCTGCTGCTAGTGTGGTTTTCCAGAAAGGGTGCATAGTGCATGTTAAAGTTCTAAACTAAACAGAGCTTAAAATAGGGAAAAAAAAAATCAGAATATTCAATATGTCTATCTTCTTTTTAAAGTTAGGCTCTAGACTTAGATACTCTAAATGGGATATGTTTTTAAATCGACATGAATGTTCAGTGGGATATGAAGTCATGGGGACCGCAAGGCAGTCGCACATTTGTGTGGGGAGGTTTGCACATGGCTAGTGTGTACGTATCTAGGAATTGCCAGTTCCTCATCCCAGACTCGCTTCCATGCTACATCACTGTGACAGCTGGAATTGGCTTCTCAGGAAACTGTAGCACCCCCGGAAGACCGGAGACTCCACTCACAGTTAGCACTCTAACTGTGTGAATCTCTTTCCCTCTCATCCCAAACTCAGAGAGGAATTTGAAGTCGGTCCCAAGGCACAGACTCTGCGTCTTATGTGGGATACAATGCAACAGTGGACTCAAGGCCACAAGTAAACTTCCTTGTCTGCACTTCTTACACTTTTGATTGAATTTTGCTTGTTATAAAGTCAAATTCTAAAAGTGCCTACAGAAATACAGACACACAGGGACACCAGGCACCTATACACTAAAACAAATGAAATTGTTTTAGAAGAAATAAGGGTTTTGTGTCAATGGAATAAGCAAGAAGGAGTGGGATTTTGAAATAAGCTAATGGTGTTGAAGGGTGTTCAGGAGTATAAGAAAATAAAGTGCTACTGAGAAATTATGGAGAAGAAAGGAGATGGGTCGGAGGTAGGGGGTAATTATTCCATGGGCAACTGAGAAGCCATGGCAATGGACACACAGTAGACACTGCAGCATGTGACACGAAGGCCATTTCCAAGAATGGCACCCAGAGGTCTTGGAAGAAACAGCCACATGCCTGCTTTTTTTCTAGCCGGGGAATGGGGGGCTTTCATGGACTATTTTGAATAATCACAGTTGTAAAGAAATATGCATAAGCCTATAAATACAATGTACAATTATAACTGCAGAAATAAAGTAGCCAATAACTATGAAGAGACAACCTGTTTCTAAAACCAAGTAAAGTCTCCTCCCAGTGTTTTCTTCTCGTGAAGGGAACACTGTTGTTGAATTGAAAGTTGCTGAGAGGCAAATCTTTCTTTGTGCTCAGACAAGAGGGTCCTATCTATAGAAAATCTCAAGGTAGAGATACACAAGTAGAAAAGAACTAACAACTATGCTTTTTAAAAGCACAGTAGGATGTCAGCATCTGATCTATTAAAAGAACAGTTGCATTTCAATATGCTGGCGATGTCCACTCTGAAAAGTCTTAAAACTGTACTTTGGTGGT
Source organism: Hylomyscus alleni (assembly GCA_019843855.1). Taxonomy (NCBI): domain Eukaryota; kingdom Metazoa; phylum Chordata; class Mammalia; order Rodentia; family Muridae; genus Hylomyscus; species Hylomyscus alleni. The sequence goes on from JADRCC010576215.1 coordinate 25,685, forward strand.
AGGAGTATAACTTGGCAAATTTACCCACAAAACAGCTGAAATTAACGCTGAAAAATACATATGTGCATATATTGTGTTATGAAAATTCTTTCTCCATAAAGTCTTCTTAATGTACGTGTATGTGTGGCTGTATGCATGGTCATGTCCATATGAATGTATCTGTAAGCCAAAAGAGGGTGTTGGGTCCTCTGGAGCTGGGTTCGAGGCAGTTGGGAGCTGTCCACCATGGATGCCAAGAACTCAACTTAGGTTCCTCTAAGTATGCTTCCTTCCCAGACGAGCCACATCTCCAGGCCCTCACAAAACCTTTTAAAAACTGAGATTTTTTGGCTTTTTTTGTTGTTGTTGTTGCTTTGTTTTTTAAGTAAAATGATGAAGGCCATCTTTTCCACAGAAGGATTTTCCTCAACCCATATGCCCAGGTCTGTGTTGTAATCTCTGGTGTCTAACACATTGACCTTAATCATTTTCAGGAAGAGATCACCCAGTTCTGGTATTCCCAGACCTTTTACAGACAGAAGTCAAATGTTCCACTGTTATACTTAACCCTCCCTCTCTCCACTGGTTGTTTTTTTAACAAAATCTCAATCATTCCGTTTTACCAATTAAGACTCAGAGATTCAGATGCTGGTATGAAAGCCTGCTAGCTCAGAGAGGCAGAGAAAGCACCCAGCTGACCTTTCTCTTCACCTGACATCTCACCAAATATGCCTCTCTCTCTCTCGAGTGTCTCAAAAAACCTCCTTCAAACCAAATCCTTCCCTTCTACTTCCTGTCCGTCTCTCTATCCGTCCTCCTGACTCCCTCTTACTCTCTATGGTTTTTTTCTTAATAATCCTATGTTCACTTCCTGTCAACTAACTGCTTGTTCCACCTCTTGATCTACAGTTGATTTTATTTAATCCTGTTTACAGTATTCAAGCAGAAAGCTCTTGGATTAAAGGTGTGTGCTAAGGCTGAGTCATATAGTACAACTAAAAACAGGTTTTCCAGTAAATAACACAGCTTGGGGTTCATGGTGTGATTAAATATACTGCAACACCCCCACATCCCCACATATAACTTTGACAATCACATTTGCATACTATTTAAGTAGGGGAGAATCAAGCACAGAGGAGTTGCTTTCAGCAGAAGGGGTGAAGTGAGAGGTGCTGGCCCATCAAGGACAGGAGTAGTTGTAGCCTTTATTCCTTGGACTGGGAACATCTCAGCTCCTGGAACCTAGTCAATATCTCCAACCACAGTAGAGATGTTGCCTTTGGGAACTCAGAATCAACAGAACACTCAGAACTCTCACTGCTCCAAAAACCCCTCAATGTCGTCACAGACAGATGCAAATCAATCCACAGGATCTGTAAATGGTCACTATAGAAAATTCTAGACTCTACCTATGCCCTCTTTGACAATTTTTTTTTTTTTTTTTTTTTTTTTTTTGGTTTTTCGAGACAGGGTTTCTCTGTATAACCCTGGCTGTCCTGGAACTCACGCTGTAGACCAGGCTGGCCTCAAACTCAGAAATCCGCCTGCCTCTGCCTCCCAAGTGCTGGGATTAAAGACATACGCCACCACCGCCCAGCTCCTCTTTGACTTTTTAATTGCCATCCTTACCCTATTATACTTTAAGTTACATAACTTAAATCGATAGATACCACATAGAGGATTAGATCTTGATATGAACTCATCTTAATAGCAAAAAAAAGTCTTGAGAGAAAACAGAAGAAACTCCCTGTGGCAACAGGTAACGTCATACTGTGTGCAAATTCTAATCTATAATTCTCTAGTCTTCATAAGTGTACCAGAGTGGGGTCTGGGCGTGGGGAACTATCATCAATCTTATTTTACAGAGGAAGGATTTAGGAATAATACTTGCCAAGAGATACTCATGAAATCTGCAGCTAACAACTCAACAGCGGCCACCTGCGGTAGAGCAAACCGTGGCCTGTGTTCTGTGTAGTACCTAGCAATTCTTAGGTGAGAAAGGATGCACTCTAAGTGATTCATGAGCATCAATATAAAAAGGGATTGTCAGACTCGGGTGACAGCAGATGCTGGTGAGGATGTGGAGAAAGAGGAACACTTCTCCATTGCTGGTGGCATTGCAAGCTGGTACAACCACTCTGGAAATCAGTTTGGTGATTCCTCAGAAAATTGGACATAGTACTACCAGAGGACCCAGCTATACCACTCCTGGGCATTTACGCAGAAGATGCTCCAATGTGTAATAAGGACACACGCTCCACTATATTCATAGCAGCCTTATTTATAATAGCCAGGACCTGGAAAGAACCCAGATGTCCTTCACAAGAGGAATGGATACAGAAAATGTGGTACATTTTACACAGTGGAGTTCTACTCAGCTATTAAAAATGATAAATAAATTCATGAAATTCTTAGGCAAATGGATGGAACTAGAAGATATCATCCTGATTTTGTAACCCAATCACAAAAGAACACACATGGTAAGCACTCACTGATAAGTGGGTATTAGCCCAGAAGTTTGAAATACCCAAGATACAATTCACAGACCATATGAAGCTCCAGAAGAAGGAAGACTCCAGTGTGGATGCTTCGGTCCTTCTTAGAAGGGGGATCAAATTACCCATGGGAAGAGATACAGAGACAAAGTTTGGAGCAGAAACTGAAGGAAAGGCCATTCAGTGACTGTCCCACCTGAGGATCCATCCCATATACAGTTACCAAACCCAGACACTATTGTGGATGCCAACAAGTGCTTGCTCACAGGAGCCTGATATAGCTGTCTCCTGAGAAGCTCTGCCAGTGCCTGACAAATACAGAAGTGAGAAGTGGATGCTCACAGCCATCCATAGGACTGAGCACAGGGTCCTCAATGGAGGAGCTAAAGAAAAGACCAAGGAGCTGAAGGGGTTTGCAGCCCCATAGGAGGAAAAACAATATGAACCAACCAGTACCCCCAGAGCTCCCAGGGACTAAACCACCAACCAAAGAGTACACATGGAGGGACCCATGGCTCCAGTCACCCCATGTGTAGCAGAGGATGGCCTTGTGGGACATCAATGAGAGGAGAGGCCCTTGTTCTTGTGAAGGCTTGATGCCCCAGTGTAGGGGAATGCCAGGACAGGGAAGTAGGAATGAGTGGGCTAGCGAGCAGGGGAAGGGGGGATGGCATAGGGGGTTTTCAGAGGGGAAATGAGGAAAGGGGATAAAATTTGAAATGTAAATAAAGAAAATATCTAATTAAAAAAAGAATTGTTTTCTCTCCAAAAGCTACTTGTATAATTTTGTGTGAGAAGGTACCACCCTTGTCACCCTTGCTAGCAAACACTACCTTTCCCTGAAAAAGCCCCACAAATGTTATTAATGCTACTTTGTGGTTGGAAATTCCTAATGTGTGGCAAGTTAGTAATCACTTCAGATTAAAAATATTGGCTCAGGAGGAGGAACAGTAAAAGGAAACAATTCCCTGTCTACAGTGCAAGGCAGGCACTGAAAAGGCGATTTATTTTTAAAAGGCAGACTGAATGGATTTCAAGATGCAGTAACGAGTGCTAAATTAGGCTTTTTATATCTCGAATGAAGGAAGTTGCATAGTGACCAAATACAATTTTGTTCAAATTTTCCCCTTTTATATTGGCAATTCTTTCAGAATAGCCAGTTATTTATCTTTTAGCTGCCTCCTGAAATTAAATAAATTGATTTCAAAAGAGAAGGTTTTATTAATTTTTTAAATTAAAATACAATTACGTGGGTCCCCCTTTCCTATCATCCCTCCAGTCCCTCCCATGCACAACCCCACCCCCACCCCACCCCCGCTCTCATATTCATGGCCTAAAAGACAGGTTCTTAACAAGATACTTCTGTTCCAGCATCTCCACCCACAGTGTATGCCCTTGTGGACTCCCAAGACCTAAAATGTTATTTGGGGTGATGTGTCTTTGGGACCAGGTGAAATGGCAGTCATTGAAGTAGCGGGGTCAGCAGCTGGCCAAATAGCTTTTCCCGAATTAGCGTGTGAAAATGGAATGTGGGCGCATTAACCTTGTGATCCAGACTCCACGTTTGCCTGCTGAGCACACTTACCGAGGAGTCTCCTGAAGCAGATTCCTCTTCAACAGTGGAACACTTCCTGGTCATCTGGGGGCACTGCGGCGGAGCCCCGTGCATTCGGCACCTCCTGAGCTCTGAGCTCTGTGCTTTGGGTATGTGGTGGTATCCACCACACGGATGCCCTTACAGTTCTCTGTAGGGAAAGAGAACCGATTTTAGCCTGGTCCAGGGTGGAGCATGAGGAATTGGCATTTGTAAAATTACCTGAAAGACACTAGAAATAGCTTTTGGGGAGAAACTGTGACTATTCATTGTTTTATTGATGCTCATGCGTAAGTTGTGGTGCATCTTTTCTCACCAAAGAATCACTAGGTACCAAATGGGACCTGGAGCCGCCTCTCTGAGAAAGTTACCACTTTCAAGGTTAACTGTAGACACAAAGGCATAACCTTTGCCTCAAAGGGATTGATCAAGAGTTTAATCTGAGCTAAATATGAGTGTCCATGGTCCAGGAGCATGACTTCCGGCAACTGCAAATTCCATATTCAAAGGTGGTGACAGAGTCATGACGTTTTTATAGTTACCGAACCAAACAAAGCCATAAATCAATGCACTTCTCAAACAGCGGTGAGAATATCATGTAGTTGGTTAAGGCAAATCCAGAGAGTCCTTGCTATAAGTTTCAGATGATGTCCTATGACATTTTTAGCCTTTAGGTTGGTGCAAGCTAATGGGCTATGTACTGGCTAGTTTTGTGCGTCAACTTGACATAAGCTGGAGTTATCACAGAGAAAGGAGCCTCCCTTAGGGAAATGCCTCCATGAGATCCATCTGTAAGGCATTTTCTCAATTAGTAATTGAGGCTGGAAGGGCCCATTATGGGTGGTGCCATTCCTGGGCTGGTTGTCTTGGGTTCTAAAAGAAAGCAAGGTGAGCAAGCCAGGGGAAGCAAGCCAGTAAGTAACATCCCTCCGTAGCCTCTGCATCAGTTCCTGCCTCCAAGTTCCTGCCCTGTGTGTGTTCCTGTCATTACCTCCTTTGGTGATGAACAGCCATGTGCAAATGTAAGCTGAATAAACCCTTTCCTCCCCAACTTGCTTCTTGGTCATGATGTTTGTACAGGAATACAAACCCTGACTAAGACAGGCTATTAATAACATCCCCAAAGCTTGCATGTTATAGTCCCCAGATGTTAGGTCAATTATAGAGGTAGACAATAAATGGCTGCCGAGGAAGCTTCAGATAACCCATAATAACTTGGCTGTGGATCTGAAACACTGCATGTCTCCACAATCAGGAAGTTCTAATCAGTGAATCAGCTTGCAGACTCTTCTCATAGGTGAGGCTCCTCCCAACTCTGGGAACTTCATTTCATAACCACCCAAGATATTAAATTAAAAAAAAAATCACAAGACAGGAATCCTGATTCAAGAACCTGCGGCTGACCCTGCCTTTGGCCCTCGGGAAGCTAGCAAAGGGTCCTGGAATCCTACTGCAGTTTAGACCTCACCCCTCACACTCTATCTTGCCAGCAAAAAAAACTACCCAGGGAAGCAAACAATGGCTTCCTCGTATCTGCCTTCCAGATTTCAAACAAATTCATCAAAATGACAGAACCAAAATCTAACCATTTCCAGCTGACTTTGAGAAGGGCGCATTTTCATTTCCAGGCTTCTGTGGGAAAGGGCCCCTGCAGAGTAGGAAAAGGAAGACTAAACAAGGAAAGCCACATGAGCTCTAGGGAGTACAGTTTTGGCCCTCACACATCCCCCAACATTTGATAAATGAGCAAACTGAGAGATAGAGTAAAGAGTCAAGGTCACAGCATGCCCTCTGCTCCTCAGCCTGGACTCTTCACTGGAATACAGGGACAATCCTGTGTACCTGAGGCTGAATGGAAATTCCAATAAGACTGTTTGCCAAGTGTGAAAATTTCCTATGCCAATGATGATGATGATGATGATGATGATGATGATGATGATGGTGATGATATGATGATGATGATGATGATGATGATGATGATGATAGGATGATGATATGATGATGATGATGATGATAGTGGTGGTGATGATGATGATATGATGATGATGATATGATGATATGATGATGATGATGATTATGATGATGATGATGATGATAATGATATGATGATGATGATGATAGTGGTGGTGGTAGTGGTGGTGGTGATGGTGATGATTTCCCAACAAGGCTTGGGGTCAGTGCTAGAGTACTTGCCTAACATGTACAAGTTCATAAGGATGGGAGAGAAAGAAATTAGGAAAGAGGACAAGCCTTGATACTTAGCGGAACCTTTATGGCTTTTACAAAACCAAACAAAAGTTCACTTACTGCAAGGGAGCTAGCAAAGCTCTTGGATTTTGCCCTTTGTGAATCTCTGGGCCATTAATTCAGATACCCATAGATGTTGTTAAGGTAGAATATTCAGGGATCAAAGACCCGACAAATCCTCTTTAATGCCTAAATAACTCAACCCCCAAATCTCAGAATGCATTGCTACCATGTCACAAAGAGACTCTTTCAGTGACAGTGTAACCAAACCTCCAGAAGCAATGAAGGAAACAAAAATTCTACCTGTTAGTCCAAAGCTTGCGTTAGTAACAGAGTCAATTGCGACAAGCTCCTTTTCTTACCTCCTGGACACCCCTTGAAGCAGCTTGGGCCATGTGAGTTTTGCCAATGATATTTGGGTAGCAGTGGTGCACACAGGCCCAGCCTGCCCTGTGGTGACTGAACTATTTATTGGCAATTGCGGAATCACTGTGTAGCAGAAGCCCTAGGTTCTCCTGAACAACTGCCAACCACATGTGGCTATGTAATATGAAAGCAATTCCTTTTCACTAACCTAAGACACTGTGGCCAGGGGCTATTTGGTCATAGAAGCTAACTGACTGGGCCACAGTGTCTTAGGTTAGTGAAAAGGAATTGCTTTCATATTACATAGCCACATGTGGTTGGCAGTTGTTCAGGAGAACCTAGGGCTTCTGCTACACAGTGATTCCGCAATTGCCAATAAATAGTTCAGTCACCACAGGGCAGGCTGGGCCTGTGTGCACCACTGCTACCCAAATATCATTGGCAAAACTCACATGGCCCAAGCTGCTTCAAGGGGTGTCCAGGAGGTAAGAAAAGGAGCTTGTCGCAATTGACTCTGTTACTAACGCAAGCTTTGGACTAACAGGTAGAATTTTTGTTTCCTTCATTGCTTCTGGAGGTTTGGTTACACTGTCACTGAAAGAGTCTCTTTGTGACATGGTAGCAATGCATTCTGAGATTTGGGGGTTGAGTTATTTAGGCATTAAAGAGGATTTGTCGGGTCTTTGATCCCTGAATATTCTACCTTAACAACATCTATGAGTATCTGAATTAATGGCCCAGAGATTCACAAAAGGCAAAATTCAAGAGCTTTGCTAGCTCCCTTGCAGTAAGTGTACTTTTGTTTGGTGTTGTAAAAGCCATAAAGGTTCCGCTAAGTATCAAGGCTTGTCCTCTTTCCTAATTTCTTTCTCTCCCATCCTTATGAACTTGTACATGTTAGGCAAGTACTCTAGCACTGACCCCAAGCCTTGTTGGGAAATCATCACCATCACCACCACCACTACCACCACCACTATCATCATCATCATCATATCATTATCATCATCATCATCATCATAATCATCATCATCATCATATCATCATATCATCATCATCATATCATCATCATCACCACCACTATCATCATCATCATCATCATATCATCATCCTATCATCATCATCATCATCATCATCATCATCATCATATCATCACCATCATCATCATCATCATCATCATCATCATCATCATCATTGGCATAGGAAATTTTCACACTTGGCAAACAGTCTTATTGGAATTTCCATTCAGCCTCAGGTACACAGGATTGTCCCTGTATTCCAGTGAAGAGTCCAGGCTGAGGAGCAGAGGGCATGCTGTGACCTTGACTCTTTACTCTATCTCTCAGTTTGCTCATTTATCAAATGTTGGGGGATGTGTGAGGGCCAAAACTGTACTCCCTAGAGCTCATGTGGCTTTCCTTGTTTAGTCTTCCTTTTCCTACTCTGCAGGGGCCCTTTCCCACAGAAGCCTGGAAATGAAAATGCGCCCTTCTCAAAGTCAGCTGGAAATGGTTAGATTTTGGTTCTGTCATTTTGATGAATTTGTTTGAAATCTGGAAGGCAGATACGAGGAAGCCATTGTTTGCTTCCCTGGGTAGTTTTTTTGCTGGCAAGATAGAGTGTGAGGGGTGAGGTCTAAACTGCAGTAGGATTCCAGGACCCTTTGCTAGCTTCCCGAGGGCCAAAGGCAGGGTCAGCCGCAGATTCTTGATCAGGATTCCTGTCTTGTGATTTTTTTTTAATTTAATATCTTGGGTGGTTATGAAATGAAGTTCCCAGAGTTAGGAGGAGCCTCACCTATGAGAAGAGTCTGCAAGCTGATTCACTGATTAGAACTTCCTGATTGTGGAGACATGCAGTGTTTCAGATCCACAGCCAAGTTATTATGGGTTATCTGAAGCTTCCTCGGCAGCCATTTATTGTCTACCTCTATAATTGACCTAACATCTGGGGACTATAACATGCAACCTTTGGGGATGTTATTAATAGCCTGTCTTAGTCAGGGTTTGTATTCCTGTACAAACATCATGACCAAGAAGCAAGTTGGGGAGGAAAGGGTTTATTCAGCTTACATTTGCACATGGCTGTTCATCACCAAAGGAGGTAATGACAGGAACACACACAGGGCAGGAACTTGGAGGCAGGAACTGATGCAGAGGCTACGGAGGGATGTTACTTACTGGCTTGCTTCCCCTGGCTTGCTCACCTTGCTTTCTTTTAGAACCCAAGACAACCAGCCCAGGAATGGCACCACCCATAATGGGCCCTTCCAGCCTCAATTACTAATTGAGAAAATGCCTTACAGATGGATCTCATGGAGGCATTTCCC
>JADRCC010576220.1:0-27805 GCA_019843855.1 Hylomyscus alleni
AGTTTGTACGAGTTTGCTAGAATCCCTTTGTCACATAGTCCAAAGCAGAATTAAGGAATAGAGATAGAAAGAGTCCAAAGAGACTACAGTATACAAAGGCGTGGATTGGGGGCCATTTTTCAATCTACTGTAGAGACCATCTCAGGGCTGTCTTTCTGAAACCTATACGTAAGTCTGAGGAAGCCCCTGCCTTCCTTAACAACCACCACACAGTACACGACACTTTATGTAAGCCTGACCAGACACTGGGGAGAGGGTCCTGTCAGTCCTGATGAATGCCAAGCAATCCCTGTCCAGCCTTCTGGGGACAGACAGATAATGAACACTTCTGTAGTAACACTTCTGGGATGAGCCTCCCGGAACTTACAGGAATGGAAACACAAGAGTCCAAAGAGATCTAAGGAAGAGAAACTGGAACACACCTATGAAGTGCAGGCAAACACATTGTTGCAGAGAAAGTATTGAAGCTTTGGGACATTATTGGTCTCCATTCTTACTAGGCAATGTAGCAGTGTGGCCCACATGAGCTCCCTCCCCCTAGCCACATGCCCTCCAACTAAAGGAAGTCCTCATTGATTCCTTCCAATACGTTCGATTCCCTCAATTACCTTTTAGAACTAAAAGCAAGTGTTGGTTACCACTTGTCCAGCTCTTCACCCACTGTGTAGAACTGAGGACAATATGCTAGTCTCCATTGAAAATGATAAAGCTAGGGGGAGGGAACAGGGGTTTCTTTTTTTATTTTATTTTATTTTTTATTTTTTGGAGGGGAACCTAGGAAAGGAGATATTGTCTGACATGTAAATAAAGAAAACATCTAATAAAAAAATACTTACTTTGATGAATATACTTCAGCTATTTTAAATACCTGTGTGCTAATCACACATGCAAGCACACACATGCCAACACACACGCACATGCACACACACACTGGGGAAAAAAACAAGAAAATGAAAAAGCTAGAGACATATCAGCAGGCTCTGAGCCAGTGAAGGAAAAAATATTCATATATGAGAAATATATATGGAAAACGTGTCTGAGTAAGAAAAAAAGTACCTTAAAAAGGCTATTATATAAAAGCTCATTCACTATCCTTCTGTCCATTCATTTCTTCATTCCTATCTTCCTTCCTTCACATTGCCTACCCAGACCCCCATAGTCATCTGAGTTTTTCACTCTTGATGAATGAATACCTTATTTCCCAAGCAAAGTCTGGAATAACCTGAAAGGTCTTTCTTCTTGTCCCTCTCTGGGCAAAGTGGAGAGGGCATCCATAAATATCTGGCTGATGGACTGGAAGGTTGGCTCAGGGTTCTGAAAGGGAAGGGGAACCCCTTCTTCATCGCAATTCACAGCCTACTCACTGCATTTTTAACCAGTGACAGCTGGAGCTTGCGGCTTGCATCCCGCCTTCTCATCCTTAGTCCATCTGTAAGGGCAGGAAACAGAAGGGCACTACACGCAACAGTCGCAGGCAGACACTCATCAAAGACAAGCCACCGACATAGAAACTGAACAAAAAAAAAAAGGCTTTCTAGACTGGCGGTGGGAGTCACGGTCAAGCGCATGCTCAGTAGCCATCAGCTGCCTCTGCCTTATTCTTTGTGGGTGAGGACGGAGAAACAAATCTCCTTCTGTTTTTTGAACAAATGGCCTGCTTCAGGAAGACACAGGCAAGTTAGTGGTGCATCAGTCAGTGACAAGCCCAAGAGGTATGTCACACTAGGGATTCTATCAGAAAGCCCACCTGGCTCTTCTTCATGCCTTTGTGGAAAACGGGAGTCACACACCTGCAGGAGCATCCATGGCTGCTTCAAGGGGGCTGCAGTCTGGAAGAAATTTCAGGGTTCAGGGGTCAAGTCTAGGAGGGAAGGTTAAATATGCTATTTAGAACCAGGACAGTCTGTCTAACTTGACTGTGGGGAAAGGCTTTGGATAGACTTGGAATTAGAATCATGGGTATCTAATTCAATAATTCAGACTTTTATGCCCAGGAGACTTAGCTCGTGGTCTCAGTTCTCAGCTCTGAGCATCCTCTAACTCTGAGAGGCAATTTTAGTAATGATCCAGTGTATGGACTATAATGTAATTGTATCCATTGTAATGTCTCTTTCCCCTCCTGAGAACAATTATTTATGACTCCAACAGGAAATATTATAGGGTCCTTCTGACCAAAGCATATTGTGGAAAACGCTGGGCTTTGGGCAGGGTCCAGGTCTAGGTCTTACCTTTTAACGACCGTGTGAAACTTGGCAAGTACCTTGACCTTTGGGGCCCTTTCCTTCTTTTTCTCAAATTAAGGAAAGTTATTCATTAAAGGAAAGGTTGAAATCTTTTGTAAGATATTAACAGGGCTGAGGCTAAAGAGATGACTCCACAGTTAAGAGCACACACTTACTGCCCTGCCAGAGAACCCAAGGTTCCTAGCACCTACATTGGGTGGCTCACAACTGCCTATAACTCTACTTCCAGAGGGTTTGACACCCTCTGGCCATTCTAGATATGCATGTGCATCATGCCTTTAAATGAACACAGGCACATACACATAAATAAGAAATAAATTTCAAATGGCTGAATAAGATATGGGGCTCTAGCCTATGATCCCTTGCTCTAACAGAATAACTGAAAGCAAGCAATCTATAAAAGAAAGAAGTTGATTTTGATTCCTACTTCTGGAAGTCCAAACAGATGCTGTGGATCTGTTTAGCTTCTGGCGAAGCTCTCACCCTGTTCCATACATGTCACGTAAACTGACACAGGCAGTAAAGGTAGGGGACAGACAGAGTCACAACTGAGTTTACAACAGCCTACTCATGATGACTAGTGAATTCTTAGGACCCACATTAATCCCTTCAAGACAGTAGAGCCCTGTGACCTGACCACCTCTCTTTAAGGCCCCCACTTCTTCTCTATACCACTATGCTGACAACTAAACTTTAACCTGAATTTAGCCTGGGACAAACCATACCTAAACCACCGCAATGTCACGGTGCAGGAGAGGACTGGCCAGAGTGACTCCACTAGCAGCTGCAGACTCAGGGCTAGAGCCTGAGTGTAGTGACAGCATATCCTCCCCACCCCCAACCCCCAGCAGCAACTGGCTGGTGACTCTCCTCTGTTCAGGCTTACTCTGTTGCAGAACATGGCAGCTTAACTCTGTCTGCCTCGCAGGGCCCTAGTCTGTGAAGAAGAGCCAGGTGGGCTTTCTGATAGAATCCCACACAGACCAGGTGTTTTTTAAGTCTTAGAAACGTATAGACATACGCCAGGGCCCACCTGGCATTCTTTAATAGGAAGGATATAGGATGGGAACCTATGGCCTGGTGACTTGGCATGAAGGTAGCAGGGGATGCTGCCCTTCCTGCATCATCTCCACCCAAAGCATTTGGCAGAGGCCTGGCCAGGACACTGGTACATGATCCTCCTAAATGCCTTTGAATGCACCTCTCTCTCTCTCTCTCTCTCTCTCTCTCTCTCTCTCTCTCTCTCTCTCTCTCTCTAAGGTGCTCTTCCTGTCATATCCCCCAGCATCATTCCCTACAGCCCCTTACTCTGTGGACTGAGGAAGAAGAGTATGTACCCTTAGGGACATCGCTGAGGAGCCTAATTCTAGAAAAGCCCCATTCGTCTCATCCTTCCTACCAGAGGCCACTAGGAAAGGCATTCTAAGTACTATTTAATGTATACTCCAAGTACTATTTAATGCAGATCACACGATGTGCTTTAATGATTAGCATTTGGCAGCCAAAGGAAACAACAGCACTCCACTGGACGTTTGAGTTAAGGAGCAGCCTTCACACAGTGCTTGTGCGTGCGTGCATGCAGGATGAACACGCGCAAGCTTCACACAGACCTCAGATACTCTGAAGTGTGCCAGCTGACTCCTTCACTCTGTGAATACTTATTGAACTGGCAATCATTTTTATTTTTTTAGGTTCTGGGAATACAGCAGCAAACAAAACAGATGTGAATCCTGGCCTGGGGAGCTTGCTGTCTAATGGAAGGAGAGGGTTGAGGCTGAACAATAGATACAATAAATAAGGGGAATGGATGGCGAGCTATAAAACGAGAGAGTACACAGGACAGGAATGGGGAGAGGACTCTCCTTTACATGGCATATGCTCATTAAAGTGACATCTAAGCAACATGGAAAAGGAAGAGAATGCACGTAGCTGGGGAATAAGGTTTCACTTAGCTAGTGCAAAGGCTCTGATGCACAGGAGATGCAACGGGTTGATGAACAAAGACAGAGAAATGAGGGTTTCGAGGGAACTGTGGCCAGACAGGTAGCCCCCTCAGAGACTGATGTATAAAGTCTGCATTCTTTCCCAGGGTTCTAGAACACATATCGACACAACCCAACCTAGGGTTTAACAGGTCTCCACTTTTTTGGCATTTGTGGTGGATTTCATTGTAGTTCCAATGAGACCACAAGGTCACTTGCATTGATAACAACCACATCTGCTTCTTCCTGGAAGCCACTCAGGATTGTCAGCTTTGGTCAGCTCCTGCTTAACTCTGCTGTGTCCCCTGTCACAAATCTCTGTCTCCCAGGAGCAAAGTCCTTCATGGAATCCCGGAGGATCTCAGCATAGAGAGGGCCAGAGAAGATAAGTCCCCTCATCCCCCTGCAGACTCCCAAGAACTAAGCCTTCACCTAGCAAGATACATTAGCACTAATTAACGAGCTCCTTTCAGTGTCTCTTCCCTGTGATTAATTCTGGGTCAGAGACAGAAAGCCCATTCCATTATGGTTCTTTAAAAAAATATATTATTATTCAGGTTTCTAATACTGGCACGAACTGCGGGTGAATTTCTGAAGTCATGTTCCCTAGCTGTCACAACGAGTAATAGGAAAATTCAATTTATAAAAAATTAGGCGAGGCAGGAGAGGCATGCTTTTCGGTCTAGAACAAAGAAGATCAATCCTGGCACAATGGCAGCATGACATTTGTGGACTTTGAAGATTCCAGGCTTCCTCTTCATTAATTAGAGAGAACCAAGAGTTCTGCTGGTTAATTATTTGCAGAAAATCGTGCGCTGCAAAAGCAGATGCCAACTCACGGCAGCTACAGCCAGCTGCAGCTCCCCCATGGTAATTAAGTACTGTGTCAGCCCCTGGCTACATCATCTTATTGGCAACTACACACTCAGATGGCCACTACAATCTACCACCCACTCTAGTCCCAACAGGGCAAAAGTGTGGTCATGCGCTAGATTTTCTAGCACAAAGTTATCAAGAGGTTAACAGTGCTCTGCGGGGATGACCCCCACGCAGGTAGATCTTTCAAACACAGGCCACCACAATAAATGAAAGCTCAAAGTCACCTCTCTTAAAGAGTATGTTCAGTGGGTCAAGAGATATTCCCATGTCAGGGCCAGGGGGTTCTCTTGCAGTGTAACAGTGATAATACATACATTGTGTTTATAATTTATAGTTTAAATACACAGTGATATATTGATACTAAAAGCCAGGTTTGTTTTCAGTAGCAAACGTAATAAATGGTCACTACATCAACAGCAAGCAATGTGGAAAGAGGCAAGGTACAAATTGTAGTTTTTTCTGTGAGCCTTCCCATCCCAGCCTCCTGAAATACAGGGGTGTCTTTCTAGACTCCCCTCAGGCTACAGGTTTGAAGCATTTTCCCCACTACTCAGATCCTGACAGACAGGGCAGACACATCCACACTGCTTTTCTGTTAGCCCCCCTCAGCTTCTCTGGGTCCCCAAACTCAGCAGCAGACGCAACATCAGGCCCAGCTTTGGGGTCTTGTTAATGGCTCTGACTATGTGGTGTAGAAATGCAGGGACACTGGCATCTGCTTGTAGGACTTGAACAAGAGGTAAGTCCAATAACATCACTGGTAGGTGAGCAATGTGGCCATGAGGCCTATCTTTTGTTAGAGCATGTATAGTGCTGGGAAGAGCACGGAAGGACGTTAATATCATGAAAGCCATCAAGGCTGTGCAAGGGGACAGATGCTTTCTGGCTACTTGCATCTGCTGGGGAAACAACCAGGATACAATGTTACCACTCTAGAAACAGACTGCGCCTAAACTCAGCCCAAGCTCCGCAGGATTGGCATTTACCACCGCCAAGGCAGCAGACAGCCCAGAGCCAAAACACTTACCTGTCCTCTCAGTTTCTTGGGGGAATTTATCCAAAGGACTTGAGAGCAAGATCTAGACTGAGCAGGGTATCTGATTGGCCTTTGGAACCCTCTGGCAATGAGGCAAGTGGCTGCCTTGCAGGGTTTTCCCCAATGACCCAAATTGCCTGGGGTGTTTTGACATATGTTGTCAAAAAGGCACTTGGGCCATTTCACAGTCCAGTTATTGAAAGTATTTTAAACTCTTTCTGCAGGCAACTAAGGTTGTAATGTTAACCTGGCTGATCGCAGATATGTTCTTAAGTTACTCAAGGCTATTTCATCCAAAATAGAAGTTTGTAACTTGTGCTCTGTCTGCTGGACTGTTTCTCTAGAGATCTCTAGAGATTTCTCTGTGTGGGGGGTGGGGGGGAGAGGGTGCTGTCAGTGTTCTGATGGCCCGCACCTGGCTGGAAGTGGCATAGTGTGAGCCCCGGTCTGTTTCTTAGCACTTTTATGTGGTATCTGCTCACAATTGGGTTGTTTGTTGGTGCTAAGTGTTTTTGTGACACGGCATGATTCTTAACTTAATGTGTTCACTTGGCTGGGCAGGAACACCCAGTTATTTACTTAAACCCTGATCCAGATATTCCTGGGAGGTACTTTGTAGCTGTTACTGACATCTGCCATCAGCTAACTTTAAAGATTGCTCTTGATAGCCTGGGTGGCCCACATTCCTTCAATCAGCTCAGGCCTTTAAAGTAAAAATCCGGACTCAAATCCATAGCACTAGCCCCGATACTCTAAGCTTTCTAGGCCCCTAAGGATTGGCCAGCCTCAAGAATTGGATGAGCCCATTCTTTAAAACAAAACAAAACAAAACAAACCGAAAACACCAAACAGACAAACAACATCAAAAACAAAATAACAACACCCCACCCCGCACCCCAGGCCTCGGTGTATCTATCTAAACTCACCCGTTGTCTGTCAGAGAGCCCTGCCATGTGTGCACAAGCCCTGCAAGTCACTCATCCCCTGATCCATGTGCAGGGCAGTGTGCTAAGTGCTAGGTGTAACGACTGAACAGGCAGTTCCTGGTCTCAGGCAGTGGCTTAAGGCAGTGGGCATCCAAGGGCAATGGAACGCATTTGCCAGGTGTCCAGAGTACACAGGCTCTGTACATGCTGAAGGATGAGGAAGCAAGACCAGGAGTACCAGGAGAGACGCACCCTTGGGAGGAGAAAGCTGTCTTATCCGAAGGTGACTTTCTTCAGAATTCCCCTTTCTGATGTGAGAACATCTCTTCAACATGACTTCACTTCCTTTCCCGAAGGCATGGGATTTCCCTTCAGCCTGGAAACTTCAGGAAAGGCCTGGTTTGGGTTCCTTGCTAAATACAACATTTAGAATAGTCAGGGTGCCTAAGAAGAGGACTCTTTGCAGAGAGTCTCTGGAAGTGTCACCTCTCAAATAGGTTTTTAAGCTATGTTATCTTGTTGTTTTCAAATTTTCATTTTAAAAGAAATACAAAGAAAGCAGCGAAGGAACAGGACCATCTGAAGGGTTGAAAGGAAGGTAAAGGTTTGTTGTTAGTCTTTCACGGAGGCGAGTTCATACAGGCTCCACCAGGCTGAGACTGGCTGTCACCAGGGCTCTCTTTCTGAGAAAGAACATGACCAGTCCTTTCCTCTTCCCCTGAGGTGGGCAGGTAGTGGCAGAAAGAGAAGAAAGAGCTCTGGTTAATCACCAAGACCTGTGTGTGCTGCCAGAGTTCAGGCAAAAGAGACTGAATCCATAGAGCACACCCTTGGTGAATGGAAAAACAAGAGTCAGATTCTTCCCGGAGACTCAGTTTTCAGTTGCTATAAGACAGTCTTAATAAATATGATGCACATCTATAATGAGTCTGATTTACAGATCACCTCCTAGAGTTTTGCAAGACGATTCTCGATGGTCCTAGAACCATTTCAGTTTCCATCCAGAAGCCCCTGTATGGCAGTTTCCATGATTTCAGAGCAGCTCTTGTCTGAGAACTTCCAGGCTGCCACCAAATTCTCTTCATAGAAGCATGCTTTCTCCAATCTCTCAGGGACTCTCTGCCACCCATTGGACCACTACAGGACCACATAAAAGATATCTCTGACCCTGACTGCTAGAATCCCGCCACAGCCTCCTTTTCTCCCATACGCACTTCCTCTTCATCCCCCCCTTCCCCAGTCTGAGCTGACCTTCTGTAATTCAGGTGTAATGTCTGTCTACAAGTCTGTTGCTCTTTATAAGATTATAAACTACTTAAGATCCTTAAGAGCCATGACTTTTCGCCTCTGCAGCTTCTGGTGTTTCTATGGCACCAACATAAATATAGGAGGTGCAGCTGTTACAGCTGACACCAACATGAGCGTATAAGAAGTGCAGCTGTTATAGCCAACATCTGGAGAGGCAACGGGGAACAGGTGGGCCTTACCCAAGTGATCTGACACAGTCAAAAGCCATTTCATAAACTGCAGTTCACGTTTTATAGCACACCACAGTGTACAGTCTATGTGGGCATTTCAGTTGATCTTTAAAAATATTTTGAATTATTGTTTATATATGAACTGCACAGTGCAAAAACTCAGGGCTCAAAGAGGGCGTGGCAGGAAGAGAAGTGCAGGTCAGACCTGCTCTGTAGGCTCCACAGCCTGGCTTATTCTTGTCCTTTCCAGGGATAAGAATAACTTACACTGGGGACTGAGCCTTCCGTCCACTCAGGTCCCCACAGTCCCCACCCTGAGGCCCCTCAGGAGTCATGAGATTGCAGACACACGCATCCCTGCTAAACATCTGCCAACATAGTTTTCTAGGTCTTGCAAAAGTTTCCCGTTTTCACAATTCAGATATTCGTCCATGAACTACAGTTGGCTCCTCTGCTGAAAATTATCCACTCACTTTTGAGGGACTCCATTAGCCAGTTACGATGCCCAGCATGATGAAGGGCAAGCCAGGTGACCCTTTTTTGTTCCCTCTTGAGGGGCTGTCCGTCATCTGAGTGAGGCAAACACCTGGGAAGGCTATGCCGCCCACAGCCGCTCTGGCCATGGACTTGCTGTGGATGCCGCTGCCATCCAGCAGCCTTCACACTGAAGATACAGACAATGAGGGGTCAAGCTACTGCATGCTTCAGCTTTCCACACTGCTAAAACTGAGACCAGTGCTTTATAAAATAAAGGGTGTGTGTGTGTGTGTGTGTGTGTGTGTGTGTGTGTGTGTGGCATACAGCTTTCAAGGCTGAAAGTCCTAGCTCAGGTGAGAACCTTGGGTGACCTCAAAACTTGGTAGATAGCATCACCCAATGCAGTTTGTGCTGGCACTGCCAGCGGAAGAGAAATCATGAGGTAGGAGAGACTGAAGGAGGGGCCAGGCTCCCTTGGTAACAGCTGCACTTGTGGTAGCCAATCCACAAGAGAACTAGCTGGCTCTTACAGGAAAGTGAGTATAAATCCCTTCCAAAGTGAAGTCCCATGACATCATAGCCCCCCTGACCCCAGCTAATGCTGCCACTCTTTAATATGGTTCCTCAAATTGTGGTGATCATCAATCACAAAATTATTCTCATTGCTACTTCATAACTGTAATTTTGCTACTGTTAGGAATCATAATGTAAATATCTGCTATGCAGAATATCTGATATGTGACCCCTGTAAAAATGTCAGTCAGCCTCCAAAAGCGGTTGCAACCAGCTGTACTGGCTCAGCCGGTACAAAGTCGAATAGTCCTCTGAGAGGGGGGGAAAGGCTGGTTCTAAGAAAGATAGAAAGAAGATGTAAGAGGCAGGCATGGGAGGGCTGTAGGTCTCTACCACACCAGCAGCAAATGTATTTTTCATAGCCTATAGTATCGAGGGAAGCAAAGCCACAAGCTAACAGAAACAATTTTGCTAAAATGTACAAAAGACATTTGTTCCCATTCTCAAACCCAATCTGTTCCTTCCACCAAGGTCAACAGAATCTTCAGCCCCGTACAGTGAGCCTCAGGTCCACCTCCTCTTAACATTCCATGACTCAGCAGGCTAGGAAATCTGTCAACCGGCCCTGACCTGCCTTGACTCTGCCTGCAGACAGACCTTTTCTTTCTCTCTCTTTTTTTTCCCTCTGCTTCAGAGAAGTGACAAAAGGCTCCTGACACCAACAGCTTGAGAATCACTGTCTTAAAGCATTTCTCATCTTTCAGGACCTTCACAATGGGGGAGCCAAGCTTCTAGCTCATGATCCTTTAGAGATCTAAAGCCACAGAGACATCTAAGCCACAGAAACCTTCCCTAAGCCCTGACTTGGCCAGCCTGGAATCAGCTACCTTCATCCTTCTGAGAAAACAGGAAAATGGCGGACACTGCTTTGGTCACCATCCTGTCTCCTATTGCAGTGGTCACTTGTATGGGAGGGACAATGCCTACTCAACTTCAAGAAAGATTCTGTGTTTGGAGGTTCCTTTCTCAGCATATGAGCCCCATTACAGGCTTTCGTTCTACATGGTCAACAATCTCACTTGTACTCAAATTCAGACCTCTTTAGTCTTTTATTCCTGTCCTCACATATTGACCTTGTTAATAGGAAGAAATAAAAGTTACCTTAATGTAGCTGTGCCCTAGTGAATAATGCCTTCCCCCTCCAAACACAGAAACTGATCCTGTGATGACGAGCGGTTAGGTGAAAGTCTTTCCCACAACCCTTCCTTCTCAAAAGAACCCCTGCAAAGGAATAGTCATATGGAAGTCTTAATGGGTATCCAAGAGCGTGCCAATGGGTCCTATGACAATTTTTTATTGCTATCAGGATTGGAAAGAGAATGTAGAGTCAGACTACTTACCACTAAGGTGATTTGAGATGTCAGTTACAACTCTTGCTCCATAAGGTTACTGAGGACTTTGAGTGGGATGTTCCATGGATAGAAAGAGCTTGCTGCACTGTGCAACAGCCGGTGATTACAAGGGTCCATGTGTCATGCACCATCATAGTAGGGTTGCGGGAAGCAGCTTGCCACTTGCAGGAAGGCTGTGAAGACCTTACTTGCCACTCAGTAGCTATGAGAATTTAGCAGACTCATGCTCTGTGTATAATAGGTATGATGGTTTGTATATTCTTGGCCTTGGGAGTGGCACTATTTGGAGGTGTGTCCTTGTTAGAGGAAGTGTGTCACTGTGGGCATGGGCTTAAGACCCTCCCTCATCCTAGCTTCCTGGATGTCAGTCTTCCACTAGCAGCCTTCAGATGAAATGCAGAACTCTCAGCTCCTCCTGCATCATGCCTGCCTAGATGTTGGCCTGCTCCCACCTTGATGATCAGACAATCTGAACCTATAAGCCAGCCCCAATTAAATGTTGACCTTATAAGACTTGTGTTGGTCATGGTGTCTGTTCACAGCAGTAAAACCCTAACTAAGACAGTGGGATTGATAAGAGATGGAAAATGGAGTGGGATTTAGGGCAATGGCCAATATGCAAAGAACACACACACAGGTGACTATACTTCCATAGTGGCTATATGCCACTGGGTTATTATCTCATCTCCATGTGTGTGCACCATGATGCCTTCAGCAGGTCATTCCTCAACTTATGTATTTCACAGGTCATTCCTCAACTTATGTATTTCACAGGTCATTCTTCAACTTATGTATTTCACAAACATTCTTGTACACCTTCATCACTCATAAAAATATTATATAATTTATATAATTATACTCTGCAGATTTGAAAGTTTAAAAAATATAAAAATATATAATATAAATATATTATATATTCATTATATAATTATATGCAATATAATTATATATTTATTATATTATATAGTATATTATATATAAAATAAATACAAATATAAAAAAATATATAATATATATGTGCTAACTTAATGATGCCAGGTGTTTTTCCTGAAGAACATCACAGACCATTTAACATGTGGAAGGAACACACTCTTAAAGGGATCTTTCCCTCACAGACCTGCACCCGGGACTAGGGGCACCAGACACCTCGTGGGAAGCACTAGCTTAGGTTCTGGGGAAAAGTTACTTAAGTTCAAGTCAAGGAGACTGTATAGTTAGTTGTGGGAGTGTGTGAGCATGGAAGACAGAGGAATTAGAAGGGGCTTTTTGGTGTTGCTGGAAGTGATCAAGAGCAGAAGGCAAAGCCAGGCTAAAAAGGACTTGGCAGACCTTGCCTGTGGAAGACAAAAGTCACACTGCTGTGAGTTAGCAACACCCACAGGTCAATTAGACTGCCACTCAACACGGCAGAAGGGAAGGAGCTGCTATTAGGTCTCACATACTGCTTCCTTCCTCCTAGCTGTGGTGTCATTGAACACATAGGACACAAAGGTACCATTCTGCATGCAGTAGACCTGGTGAGCCCAGGGTGTCGGTGCATTTGCATATAAAGATGGGGACTGAGACAACTATGAAAGAGTAGACCTCTGGATGGCAGGTGATGAGGGAGGCACTTCAGGCGGGGGACTAATAATTGAATGGCATCTGCTATACCAGACAGATGAAAGAAGAACATTCTAGGGACAAGAGTCCACCAGGTGAGACAACACTGTTAGGGGTTTGAGACAGTTGAACAGAGAATTTGGTCAGAATTTGTAAAGATGGGGGAGCTATAGCCTAAGTTAGATTGGGGAGTCTTGGAAACTGTAAAGGCTGTCTGACAGTCTCCATCCATCTCTCCGTCCATCTACCCGTCCATCTGTCTGTCTGCCCACCCATCTGTCCACTCATTACCATAAATAGTTAATGAGCATCTTAGTTTGTCAGGATTAATGTTGCACCAGATTAATGGAACATGGTGACCAAAAGCAAGTTGGGGAGGAAAAGGTTTATTTCACTTTCTCCTCCACATAAGTCAGAAGAGGAATTCAGAGCAGGCACCTGGAGGCAGGAGCTGACACCAAAGCCATGGAGAAATTCAATGCCTGGCCTGTTCCTCATGACTTGTTCAGTCTGCTTTCTTATAGAACCCAGACTATCCCCACCTACACTGGGCGGACATCCACCAGCAACCATTAATGAAGAGAACGCATTACAGCCTTGCACGCCTACAGCTGGATCCTATGGATACATTTTTCCATAGGATCCAGGTTGCAGCTCCCTCCTCTCAGATGACTTTTGTCTATGTAAAGACAAGACAAAACCCCAAATAAAACAAAACAAAACTAGCAAGCACAAGGAGTATTTTTCAGTCCACCAAACACTCTTCTACTGAATGCTAGATGGTTGAGGATAGAACAGTAATACAATGGACAGTATGCTCATCTTTTTCTTAACCCATCAACAGAGTGGCTTTATTATTATATTAATGTCCAGTACCATGAATCACTGAAGATAACATGATCATGTTCTCCAAGCAACAGAATTTTTTTTGGGGGGGGGGGAATTGGATATTTTCTTTATTTACATTTCAAATGTTTTCCCCTTTCCAGGTCTCTCCTTCAGAACCCCCCCCATCTCATCCCTCCTTCCCCGTCTCTATCTATGAGAGTGCCCACCCACTGCCTGCTTCCTACCCTGGCATTTCCCCTACACTGGGGCATCGAACACACTCAGATGATGTCCAACAAGGCCATCTTCTGCCACATATGTGGGCAGCACCATGTGTATTCTTTGGTTGGTGGTCCAGTCCCTGGGAGCTCTGGGGGGTCTGGCCTGTTGACACTGTTGCTCCCTCCATGGGACTGCAAACCCCCTCAGCTCCTTCAGTCCCTTCTCCAACTCCTCTATCAGGGACACTCCCACCCCCCCAAGCTCAGTCCAATGCTTGGCTTCAAGTTTCTGCCTCTGTATTTGTCAGGCTCCGGTAGAGCATCTCAGGAGACAGCCTTATCAGGCTTCTATCAGCAAGCACTTCCCAGTATCCACAAAATGTCCAGGTTTGGTGGCTGTATATGGGATGGATCCTCAAGTGGAACAGTCTCTAGATGGCCTTTCCTTCAGTCTCTGCTTTACACTTTGTCTCTATATTTCCTCCTGTGAGTATTTTGTTCACCCTTCTAAAAAGCACTAAGAAGAAGGTCTTCCTTCTTCCTAGGCTTCATTATAATTCTGGTGTTGAGAGGAATAATAACTAAATACATAGTCAGCATCAGGTCATGGTAGGTGCTACCACTCAGGGGCGGCAAAGAATGGATTCCATTCCAGGAATGGGGAACCAGGGATGGCTAAAGGGCAAGCAAGCATGAAGAAAGATTAGGTTCAATGAGCACAGGAGCCTGGGAGAGTTCCATAGTTGGGTTCTGAATGAGACAGTATGAGACAGCAGATGGAGAAGATGGTGTTCTCTGGGCCTCTGTAGAAGTTGAAGTCTTATCCTACTGTGATGGGAATTGGGCTCTTACCCTGCTGGCAATGGGTGTCAAACCTGCCCAGGTAGGAGGGTTACAGAGTGAGAGGACACGAGTTGTGGTTTAGGGCAGTGGGCAGAAGGAAATTCTTCATGAAGACAATATGCTTAGTTCTGATAGACAAGGGGTTTTCTGGGTGGGTATAGGAGCCTAGGACCCCATCTTCCTTCTCTCCCTCTTGCTGCTGTAGGTTCCTCATGAAGGGGGAACCCTGTGGAACCCTCAACATACTTGACATTGGGAAAGTGGCTTAGGGTAGTTGATGTGTAGGATTGCTACAGATGCTGCATAGAGGACAGGAGTTCAAGGCTCGGGGCAGGAAAGGATCAGTGTAACTGGGTGGAGGGAATGAAGCAAACAGCTAACGTGGGCCAGTGTCTAAGGTGGCTGACACAGGCTGAGAAAAGCAGAGGAAGTAAGGGACCAAGGGAACGAAGCAGTTTGATAGTTCAGTTCATGGTTCTCAGCTCATGTATGTGGATGCTGGGACAGTATTGTTAAATTGGCACTCTCTGTAACATAGGGTGAACTCTGTGGAAGTTGAGATTTGGGAGGGGTATTTTAATTTGGATGCATGGTCAGGATGGAGATGACTTCTATTCACCAAATAGAAGGCAGAGAGTAACTTCTATTTGGTGCTTGTTTTTGCTGGGGATTTCGCCCCAGACCGTGTACATATTAAGCTGGTGCTATGTCCTCGGGTTTTATTCCCAGCCTTTTCTGTGTGATGAGTGAATATTATCAAATGGTTGGACTGGATTTCTGTCTTCTTTCCATGCCAGGCATATTTATTTTATTTTTTAAAGACAGAGTCTCACAATGTAGCCCTGGCTAGCCTAGAATTTGGCCTGTAGATCAGATTGGCTTCAAACTCAAAGAAAGATTCACTTGCCTCAGCTTCCTAAGTGCTGGGATTAAAGGCATGTACCACCACACCTAGCTTTTCTTAACACTCTTCATCTATAGTATAGCCTATCATATACCTTCAACAATTCATTGTCTACCCTTTACAGGATACAAACTATATGAGGACAGAAACATACTCCCATTGCATAACTCAAACAAGGAAGAGCGCCTTCAAACTTCAAAGTTTGGCTAGCCCTGTTTGGTAGCCTGTGATCTCTTGCTTAAATGTCTACATAGAGAGGAACAAAATATTCTATGGAGAAAAAAATTCCTTCAGAGAAAATGAAACCTTTCTCATTCTGTTCAGGGATATTGGCAACTATCACAAAATTCAATAATTCCCTTTTTGGTTTTGTTTACTTAGATTTAAAATAAATCAGTATTATAATGACTGGGATTTGGGAATAGGATCAATGCAAGTACAACAGATATCTTAGTAAGTCTTTGTTTTCCTATAGAACAAATACAGCTCCATCATATTGCACCATGCGATGACGGAGTTGACCTCCTCTTAGTAAGGTGAGCTGGAGGTCCTTAGAGCCTCCGAGCTTTAGACAGAATGGGAACAAACCTCTGGGGAGCTTGAGACACTTTGATGTTGCCATCTAGATGAGTCACAGAGTTGGCCTGCCAGGACAGCACTTCTTCATCTTTTGAACGTGGATGATAGCGTTTGTTCTTCTGATCTCACTAGACAGCTAGCAGGACAGACAGCACCTTAGCAGTGAAGCTGTTCGTGAGAATTAAAAACTCTAGATGAGTGGAATTATGAATTACCAAGCAGCTACATCTGGCCATTTCCACCATGTTCATCACCTAGTTAACAGGGAAACCTCCACCTTCAGACAGCCCTCAGGAAAGCTGCAGGCTGATTCAAACGAAGCAGGATCACTCTGGGGCTGGCATTCTTCTGGAATCATTATCAATAACAGAAGTGGGCAGTTCAAATCTTAAGAGCTCTGAAAGCTGTATTTGCACAAGGAGAGGCCAGAAAGAACAAAGGCTGTGTTGAGTGAGTGCTATATTTCTTATCTACGTTTTTTTACCCCGACTGGATAAGGCTTTGTGCACTTTAGAATTGGAAAAGGGGGTTCAAGCATTCAGCATATGACCCAGATCAAAATCTTCCTGTGTCAACTGCAGAATAAGGAAACATACTCCCAGGAGGCCTGACTCAGGTATCTGGAATGCAGACCTGTCTATAAATAACCCAGGTATTCAGCACTCTTAGTATTTTCTTTTTTTTTTCTTTTTTTTTTTTTTTTTTTGTGCCTGAGTTATTTGGGGATTTCAGTTCACTCTAGTAAATGATTAGTGCATGTCCTTGAAGAATAAATGCTGTGCTGTGAGATGAATTCATGAAGGATGTTGGTCATCTGTACCATTCCCCTTGTCAGCCGGAGACCCCTAGGCACTCAGCATCTTTTACTCTGAGTCTCCCCTACTGATGTGCTCACCAAGGATTCCTCAGAGGCAAACCTAACTGATTGTTGTTTTACTTTAATGGTGGTCACAAAGAGCAGGAGCTTGACATAGCTGTCCTGAAGGAAAGACAGTGTCACTGGATGAGCACTAGTTCCCATGTGACTCTAAAGCTTGTCTATGTAAAGAGGGGATTTTACAGCCTTGAACATGTCACATGTCAAAAGCCAGCAACTTCCAGTCCAGTTTACCATATACCATCTCACCAAGCAGGCCTCTGTGGACAGCTGAGGCTGTATCCCACACAGAGTCTCAGGCAGACTTTACAATTTACAAGTTTATAATGTGTGTTCACAGGTTTTATTTCAGTTGAGTTCATCAGTAGGTAAGCAGGTCCTTAGACACCCATGAGAACTCAAGGGGTCTGGCCTTTGGGCTTAAATTGGAACAAGTCAACAACTAGCTGGGGCTTGATGGTGTTTGCTACCTTTATCCAAGGCATGGAGATTTCTGCTTTTTAGTCTCTGCCACTCTTCTCTGGTTCCCACCTCCAGCTGGTCTACTTGGTGGCATCCTCCAGATCCCTGTGGCCACTGGCAAGGCTCAGTAGCTGGGTACACAAGGCTTCCTACTAAGAATGTTTTCTTAAAATTCTGTTGAAATGGAGACAGATATGGAGATAACAGAGAGAGTGGGGGAGGAGGGAGAGAGAAGAAACAGAGGGAGGGAGAGAGAGGAAGAGAGAGAAGGACGGAGGGAAGGAAGGAGGGAGAGAGGAAGAGGAGACAGAGGGAGACAGAGATTTACATGCTAGTATGAAGTGGGTGAGCAGGACACCAGAACACTACTCCCCACACAGGAAGCCATTAGCGCCCTGACAGAGGGAGGGAACTGGAAGGCAAATGCACCTCTGGGAAGACAAAGGATTAGGCACAGAAGTTCTGTCTAACGAGAAGATATCAGGAACCACAAACCTCAGCCAGATATGCAAGTGAACATTTTCTAGAAGTCACACCATAAGAAAGGAAAAAGAAACATGAGATACTTGTATTTCATTTGAACTAATTAAAAATGATTAGGATATACAATGTCCTTTTTTAAAGGTGGTCAGGTCACACCAAATCTTTAAAATACGATGCACAGCTGATACATCTCCACTTAGACTCTTCATCTCTCATGGGCCCCGTAGTTACACGTAACAGTGGCATACTGAACAGGCAATAGAAGAGCAAGAAATGGTTGATCAGCTTAAAAGTTTTGCCTAGAGAGCTCCCGACCAGTTGGTGGGGTTCAGAAGAGAGCTACCCTTATTGAGTCCTACTTTTGTGCTATATAAAAATGTAATAACTTGTTTTATTGTAGCTTAGGTATCCCAGCTAAATGGTAGCTAAAGGGTAAATCTGATGAACTGGGCTCAACTCCTATGACTGCTATTGTTTATGCTCTCAGTCTGCTTTCTTACCTCTAAAACTCTTAATAACTGTATCTAGCTTAAAAAACTATTGTGGGGGTTGGAGAAATGGCTCAGTGGTTTAGAGCACTAACTGCTCTTCCAGAGGTCCTGAGTTCAATTCCCAGCAACCACATGGTAGCTCACAACTATCTATAATGGAATCTGATGACCTCATCTGGTATGTCTGAAGAGAGAGACAACATAGCGATATACATAAAATAAAAAAATAAATCCAGGAAGAAGAAGAAGAAGGAGGAGGAGGAGGAGGAGGAGGAAGAAGGGGAGGAGGAGGAGGAGAAGCAGAAGCAGCTATTGTGAAATTCATAAAAATGCCTTATACGCTGTAACTATAAACATTTAGCAAAAGGCAGATGAAGTTTAGGTGCGTT
Organism: Hylomyscus alleni; assembly: GCA_019843855.1. NCBI lineage: Eukaryota > Metazoa > Chordata > Mammalia > Rodentia > Muridae > Hylomyscus > Hylomyscus alleni. The sequence continues at coordinate 18,626 of JADRCC010576220.1, forward strand.
TCTCTGACTGCCCTCCAGTGAGCTAGCTGCTTTGCTGCTATGTCTGTCTTCACACTTAGAATGCTCTCAATGGCACTGTTATCCAGTCCTTATAAAGCCTTGGTGGGAAACCAAGACTCAGGAAATTAAGTATCAAGTTACACAAATGGAGAGTAACAGAACCAACCTCAACTTTAAAAATAGGTTTGATTTTATCCATGACAAAGAGAACATGAATCTAAACATTCACTCTCTGGAACATTTTCATAGTTTAAAGATGAAGAAATAGGGACTTTGTAATTATAGGACCGTACGCATATACATTAACAGCCAGAGGAACTTCTCATTGGGCACTATCCATTCATTCTGGTTTTATGTCCATTGAGCCCTCTCAGCTGAAGGTATCTCTTGACCATTGAGGTTTTTGTTTTTTTGTTCTGACAAAATCTTACAGTGTGGTTCTAGCTGGCCTGGAGCTCACTATGTAGACCAGGCCTAGAACTCACAGAGATCCATCCATGTGCCTCTGCAGTGTTGGAATTAAAGGTGTGTACCAGCACACCTGGCCTTAGGTTAATTTTAGGGTCTCATATAAAAAGCTAATCCTTGAGGGTGAGCCTTTAGTGGAGGTTCAATGCCCCAGACTATGGGTAAGTCCTTAGCTACAGAGGATGATACTTCAGTTGGCATGAGTATAGTCCGCAATTCCTCTTCATAGTCCCTGGGGAATTTTTAATGAGATCTAGCTCCAGCCTGACTCATGCAGATGATAATAATAATAAAGATTATGATCCCATACCCACACATACACAGAGTATGAGGCATCATTGCCCAATATTGCTTCTACCTCAGCAAGTGACAAAATCAGTCTACATTTTTTCCCTGTCCCTGCTGAATCTTCTCATCACGCAGCCTGATTGGCCGCATGAACACTTTAATGGTTCCGGGGCAGTTCTTTGATGCACACTGTTCCTGTTTCCAAAGTGCCTTGTTCCAGAGAGTCCCCAGTCATATCTCATGGCCCTTCAGGAATCATTCCTCTAGGTCAGTTGACTATGTCAGGCAGGGACTTCTCTGACCTCCAGCATTTATTATCTCTCACACCACCTCATATTGTCATCAAACTACTTCAGAGATTTTGGTTCTTGTCCAGTTACCCAAAGAATCCTTTAAGACAAGGCCCTTGTGGCTACGTGTTTCATACCTACTGAAAACATTTTATTGACTAAATAAATGGATATACTTCTGTGTCATGAGGCTGCGTTTTAGATAGTTAAGATACTTAATAGATATTTAAGACCTATTTAATTAAATAATTTTAGAGTTTGAAAACTGCATGGAACCGTTCTCTTTGAAGCAACAAAGCTCTGCCAAGGTTTGAAGGTCTCTAATTGCCTAATTCTTCGGCCTCGGCTACATCTCTTAGACCTCGAACGTGAGCTACTCAGTCTTCCTGGATTTCAATTTTTTCTTTTACACCTCTGCTTAAGAGTACTAATACTGTATGTTATTAATATCCTCAAGCAAAAGAATGAGTTATCCTGCAAAGCGTATGACCACAGTGATTCAGAAAGCAATCCAACCATATGGAGAGGGAAAACCTTGGCCCCAGGTAAGATTGAAAAATGAGTTGAAAACAGTGGCGCAGCCCTGCACATCTCTCCTCATTCAGCAAAGCAGCACAGAAGGTACAGAGGCCATGAGGAAACTCTCCATGCCCTCGAAGCAATGAGTAACCATGTGTGAGTAAGGCTGAGGAAAAGAAAAAAAAAAAAACCGCTCCTGTGTCTGGCAGGCCAGGGGAACTCCCAGTTCTGGGAAAGATGATCGTGACATAGACTTGAGTCACTTCTGTGCTGTTTGTCAATAAAACCCCCCAAGGAACAGCGTGGACTTTAGAGATAACTGCATGACGACATTCGGGGATCTGTAAGTTCCTAGGGCTCCCAGAAGGTCCTGTTCTCTCGTCTCCACCCTTTCAGAGGTTTTCATGGAGTTGACACAGAGAAATGGTGACTGTCAACAAAGCAAGGCTCCCTTTGAAAGTCTGGGTTTGAGGCCCTTAGAGACTGGATAGAAGGTTTTCATGAGAACAGAGCTTCAGGTTTATACTTAATTGTTCTGATGTGAGACTGTTATCAGAATACACACACACACACACACACACACACACACACACACACACACACACCAGCCAGCCCTGCCTTCAGCTGTCACGGATAGTTCAGCAGGGAAAACAGAACTTTTGGCCATGTGAGTATATTCCACTCTCCTTGGGCTACTTGCAAGTTCTTTGACTTTCTAGCCTGTGGAATTAGCTATCCTTTGCCCTTCAAGACTAATTTAAAATATCTGAAACCAAAGGATTCATCTGGCAGTCAGGGTGGAGAGGGCATTCTCTCCTTCCTGTTGGACATATCACTGTCTAGGCAGCTTGGTGACCACCTAGCCCAGACTACCTGCGCCTGAGCAGGCAGGAGCTTCTGGTATCCACTCTTGTCATAGAGATTCTGGGATCTTCTCATCTCCTCAGGGGCATGTGACCTACCAGTAACTCCAGGCAGTCCGACCTGCGGAGGTCCCAAGGCTGTCTGTGTTCTCCAGGACGGATGTGACCGCCCTCTACTAGTTGCTGTCTTTCTTCCATTCAGCTGCAGCTGAGTCCTGCCTTGCCCTCCCCTAGACTCCGTCCTCAGAGACTCCCTACTCTCCATGTTCCTTTCTCTAGAATTCTCTTTCCTCTGATCTTTGCCTGATTGGATCTCCTTCAATCTAATTTTATCACTTCTTCAGGGATGCCTTCTGCTCTAAGGACTCATCTAGATACCCCTCATTATATCACCCCAAATCAATTGTGTGCAGACATTTTACTATTAATTTTCTTATTGATCAATTAATTTATCCATCTCTTCCCATTCAGATATTGTCTAGAAAAAAAAATTTCCATGGAAATTATATGTATATAGGCTGGCCTAGAACTATATCACCATGTAGCCCCAGCTAGCCTGGAACTCCTAGGTTGACCTCAAACTCACAGCAATCCCCCTGTCTCAGTCTCCCGAGTGCTGGAATGATTGGCATAAGCTGTCACACTTACCTCAGTAAGCATCTTAATGGTCAACGGGCTACTAGATAATAATAAGTGTCATAGCCAGTAGCCATGCCACAGTATCTGTGGGGCATTAGACAAAAGTCTAACCTCTTACAACCCGGAATTGGCCACTTGCAGCAGTTTTAACTTTCAACTTTTACTTTAGCTCATTCAACCCTTGTGGAAACAGTGCAGGACCATTTGAAAAGGAATCAGTGGACTTGCTGCAGATGCTGTAAGCTGCATTCTACCTAATGCTAGGAAAATGAGTACACTTCCTGGAGGGGCAAGGCTTCTCTTCTAGCAGAGAGACTACTGGGTGGAAATAAGACCCGGAAGCCTGGCATTCATCCAAAGTCTCAGCACAGCTGCCATGGGGTCAAGCTGTATCATCTTGTCTTTTAGCTAGTCAGAAGAATCTAGCAAGTGGGGGGGGGGGGGGCTAAGGTGAAAATGGGGGTAGTTGGGGCAGGATTAGGGAGGGTGGCCAGCAGGACTTGGACCCCAGCTGAGAGTAAAGCCAGAGCCAGAAGCCAAAGTCGAACAACTTTGGGATTCCAACTATGAAAGGCAAGCGGGGTGGGTGAGGGTGCTTTTCCCAGCAGGCAAGAAGGTCACGGTTAGAGGAGGGAGGAATGCCGGGAATGTGGAGCTCTGCAGCAGGCCTTGGCAGCTGAGCCTAGGCTGAGGGTTAGCTTCATGCCGCTGGCAGATAGGACCTACGTAAGAGATGTGTGGTAAGGGGTTTGCACGAGCCGTCCTGGTGCTCTGAATTGTGCAATAGTTTTAGCTCACTCAAAGCTTTCTCTCAGGTCACCAGTTCTTCGTGTCCTTGGTACCCCACAGCTCATGGGTTGATGGAAAGACTTAGCCCCCACAGAGGAACTGGAACACATGGTATCAACAGCTTCCAATGGCCAACAAACCATGAACATCCAAGATCTACAAACGGTTTCTGAGCATGTTTGATTCCTCCTGTGGCCTTATCCCAGGAGGAGAGACTTTGAGAAAGAAGATTCATGGAGGGCAGGAGTTACTCAGCTGGAGCAATCAGCTAGAAATGTTTGAGTGGAAGTGAGGTCTAATTGGCCCCCACAGACTGGCGAGGCCTGGGGACATTTGGTTACACACCTGCCAAGAAGGCTCAGCAGACAGGTTTAGACTTACCCAGTTGGAATGCAATTAAGTATCAATGCCAAGGGGGAGCCAAAGGCAACAGTGGGCAGAACAACAACCCTGTTGTGGAGCCCAGCATCCCATAGGCTGTGGGCATGATGCTCCAAGCCCATCCCTGCTCAGCTTCTGCATTGAAATAGGCATACTTAATTAATATGAGCAGACTGTAATCGCTCTGCCCGGGGGCTGCAGTCTGCACACATTTACAAAACATGGAAAAGAGCTTCCTTCCTATGGCACTGTAATTCCCACGGAAAAGATCAAAATATCTGTAGCAGTCAGGTTCCAGAGAGACTTGAACTATGAAGCTATTATTTCAGAGTTAAATATGAACACATGTAACCTGTCTTTTATATTGTTAGCAAAGTAATTTCAGAACGGCGTATCAGAGGACAGAGGCTTCACCTTAGCTCCTTGTACAGCCTGGAAAGCCTGACTGGGATCTTGCACATAGTAGGTACTCAGCATGTGTTAAGAATCAAACTGCAGCAGGAAATAAAGACTCCTGACCATGTTCTTGGCTCCAGGAGCAAAACCATGCAGTGTGCTCTGACAGATACACTTACCTTCTGTCACCCAGCAAGCCAGGTCCTTTTTTTCTCATCACCCTTCTGAGGAAACAAACTCTACAGAAACACAGCTGCATTGGAGAAAAATAATGAGATGATGAAATGATTTCACCTATGGCATGATTCAGCAATGTCCATTCTGCAAGAGTCACACATTTGATTTCATTCTGTTTGTTGGAAGTGGTGTATGTGTGTGTGTGTGTTTACATGTGCATGCATGATCTATACGATGTGTATACACCTGTCTTTATGTGCTATGTTAACAGAATGGCAAACATTGTTTCAGTCTGTGGCCACAGGGGCCAGAATTGCACATGCCCCAGCTAAGCAGCTACAAATGTAAGTGCTTAGGTATATGAACTGTAAACTTAAACTTTGGGCAATGAGCAGTTGTTGTATAGACCTGTAAAGCAAGCCTTGAATCAGTGCAAGGGATGGGGGAGGGTTGAAACAAGAAGGGGAGGCTTTGTGACAAAAGGCCATGACAACATTCACAGTGATTTAAGAGACTTACTGTAGTGGCATAAGGGTGTCACATCTCTATCTAATTTGCCCTTTCTTAAATGAGCCACCCTGCAGGCAGTTTAGCTGGTGATACTGGTTTGTGTGCAAGCCAGGCAGGGTCACTACCAGCTTTAGGAAGTCTGTCTGTCTATCTCACAGCTTGATGTCACCCAACGGGTCCCATAGGGATGCTGTCAGGTAGCTCAGGCAGTTTCAGGATTGAAGCATTCTGCAGTGGCCACGGGATCCATAGTGACTGCTGTGGCTGCACAGCCTAGCTGTGGTCACTCAGGTGATGTCTCCTGTAGGAAATGCATCAGTCCTGAAATGATATCCAGTCATTTTAGGGAATACAGGTTACCTGACACCCTGACTTTATACTTGTAAGCTTTGTAGGATTCACCTAGGTGGTGTTCTAGAATACCATTAATCTGAAATGCCCAGAAGGTCTCACAGGCGGGCCTTGCTGGCTCAGTGCTTGGTTGGGAATGTATAACAAAACAGCCCTACTTTGCAAACTGAGGTTCTTTCCATCGGCTGTTCTTTCTGAAATGGCAGTGACTCACAAATCCTGTGAACATTAGAGCTAACGGTGAATCATCAACAAGACAAGAAATCCCTGTTTTGACCCTGAAGACGCAGGTGTAGAACTCAAAAGCCAAGCCAGATGTGACAGGGACAAGCTAGCAGTCCTTAACACCCCCAACCAGAGCTGAGCCCTGCTAAGCTGCAAGTAAATTTAATCCAGCTTTTCTTCCAGTGCCTTTCATTTTTATTTATTACTACCCATTGGGCCAGAAGCAGAATAGTCAAAACATTTCTGAGGATGCTGAATTTTCAAGGTATTTGCAGGCAGCCAGGAAACAGCAGGAAGAAGGCTTTATAGAGTCACATTATCAGATAAGCAATTTCCCAACTCTCAGCTTTTGAACTTGATTTCAATTAAATAAATGTACAGGTGTTAATGAGACCAAATCTCTAAATCACAGGGTGGGGGTGGGGTGTTCTCATAAATCCAAATAACATCCTAACCCCAAAGCATTGACATCATCAGAGAAAACACTGCAGGTGGGCCTTCCAGACACCTACCAGGATGCCTGAAGAGGGCAGAGAGCTCAGAGGTCAGAAAGGACTGGATAGGTAAGGAAGACACTGGCACACTTAGTACCAGGCTACAAAGAGGGGTTTATACAGCATAGTGGGTCTTTTCAGCCACAGAGGGGCAGTATCCATGTGTGATTTTTTTAAAAAAGTTTATTCAGCTTCATACTTGGTATTAGTGTTCTCGTCTAAGCTAGGTTTACCACTTCTGTGCTAGTCACAGTGATAGCAGTGGCTGCGCACTTGCTGTAAGCAAGCTCCAAAATGGCTGCCGATTTAAGCGCCATATCTGCATGCTTCAAACCAGTTACTCATCTCACTTGCCCTCACCCCTTCACATATCGATGATATATATGATCACCCAGTATCATATCGATGGTTCCAGTCCCACTAGCTGATTTGCAACTTCTGGCACACAAAGCCTCCTGACAGGCGACCCACCTGCCCTCTCCTCCAGAGACGCTGCTGCTCGCCTCTTGTTGGGCTTCTCCATTTGAGTTAGCTCCTTGGAGAGAACCACCGACTATCCTAAATAAACAAGCAAATGGCTTCTCCTTCTAGGCTATTAACTACACGGTGAGTGAGTCAGCAGGATCCCAAACTCCTCCGAGGTTCCTGACCTCTTGCTCCGCAGTTGTCTCTTAAACTTGGGAGGTTCCGAATGACACATACAAGCAGACCGAATTAGCCACACCTGTCATGCTGGAGTCCCACTGTCTCTGTTTGTGGTGGTTAATCTTGCCCAGAAGAGTAGCAAAGCCTATCTGTGGGACATTTCCAGACTGAGGCTGGCTCTGAGTGTGGTGTCATCCGTCACCCAATAGCCCGGAAGCCTGCCTCAGTGGACCAGAAAGGGAAGAAAAGTGGCTCTGCTGGTATAGACCTTCCTTGTCTCTGCTTCCTGGTCACCCCGGGTGAGCTGCTCTGCCAAGATTTCCCGGCCATTCTGGGTGGGAACCTTTTGAAGTGGGAGCTGAAATAGCATGCCTCTTTTCGCCTTGGTCTTCTCCAGCGATAACCACAGGAATGTAAAGTCTGGCTAACACATATGCCTAAGGAGTGAGCCCGCCATCCTTGGCTACGAAGGGTTCCTGCCTGGCTGCTGCTTCTATCTCTTTCAGTGAGCAGAAGAGCTCGGGAACATCAGTGGAGGAGAGTGGGGAATGGGGGGGCTTTCCAAAGATCTCACTGACAGGCTGGGAGGCAGTCCACTAGCTATACCACACCGAAACCAAGAGGTGGTTTTCATCTACCTTTGTCTGTTTGTCCTGTGACACTAAGTTAGACTCTTTCCTGCTGAATAAAGAGGTGAAATCACAGCATCTTCCCTCATTCTGTCGCCTACATACCCAGCTTTCTCCATACTCTTCCTTTCCAAAACAAATGAAAAAAAAAATTGTTTTTGTCATTGCTCTTTGAAACAAGGTCCAAACTATAGTCCAAACTAGCCTTGAACTTCTGGCAATTCACCTACCTCAGTGTAGGGACTATGGGCAGGAGCTACCACACATGACTAGAAAGGGAGTTTCTGCTTCATTGCTCATAGGTACCAAAAGATGCTCATAGAACTCAATGGAGCCGAGGGTATGATGGAGGAAGTGGTCTACAGAGACCACCGGTGCCCACTTAGTGCCTTTATGTAAATTAGATACAGAGTACCTTAGGTACCAAATGTCTGAGACAATTGTTATAATAAGCAAACCTACAGTGCTAACAAGAGTTCTGTTTCCTCAAATGCCCTGTTAGGCTCTAGTTACCTGGACTGAGTTTAAAACTTCCTCCGTCACTTGGGACACTGAGTAGTGAGTCACCTCTAGCTTACTCAGTTATGATATCCATCACTACCAGGAGCACAGTGAGCAATCTGGCCCTTCCCACACCTTTTACTCATCTGCAGATGACTGATCCTCTAGTTGCTCTCTAGATCTATGAATTTGGTGCAAGGGCAACGTGGATGGCATTATTACCCCAGCCCTGCCTCCTCTCACCCTCCAGGTACACATCTGATTGTCTCTAACCCAGAGCCAACTGGAGGAAAAGGGCTTGGCCCAGGGCAGGGGCAGGTCAAGCCAAGCCTGCTACCAACCAAGATGAGCATTTTCCTCCTTGTCAGGCTCCACTGAGGTCACACTACCTGGAGTCTGAGAAGGAGACAGACTGAGACCGCCTCCTCCCACATTCCACTAGGCAAGCAAATAGCAGGTCTGGAAACCTCCAGGCCCAGGTCTGGAAACCAGTGGCCAAGAGAACAGTACACTTGTACAGTTCTGTTTTGCTTTCTCTAAATCCATCAGCCATGTGAAGTTTCAACTATTCTCATGCTAACAGTAAGAAAACCTGCGAGACAGAGAAATCAAGTAATCAATACATGACAGATGCAGAGTTTATGTAACTGGAATGGTGTTAGTTCTCAGTGTGAAGAAATTGACATATAATTGAGTTAATGTATACATATCACAACTTCAAAACAGTCCACAGTAAATTCCCAACAAGCAATAATATATTCAAGGCTGTGAGTTTCATATAGGATGGGTATGATGACCTCAGGGTACAGTAAAGAGATTGGATCTTGAGTTGGGCAGTTAAGAATATAGAGTGTTTGTATGATCAAAGCACCTCTGTGGGAATATGCAGATAATTTCCAGCAAGGGGAAGAATATGCAGAGGGATTGGTTTTTTCAAAAATGGCATTGTTTACACAGTAAGTCAATGGCAGGCTGGGGTGACACTCTGGGAGGCTCTGAAGAATACTAGAGTGAG
>JADRCC010576222.1:0-27716 GCA_019843855.1 Hylomyscus alleni
AGAGAATGTTTTCAGGCTGCCATGGTTTGAAGTGCTCTGCTTCAGGCACTCCCACTAATGCAGTACAAAACTGTGAGTCCAAAGATGTTATTTATCTCAAGCTCAAGCTGTTTCACTTAATTATTCATACTAGAAAGTCTGGTTAGCTGCAGAAAAAATGTTGATTAAAAGTCAGAGGAGATGACATAAAGACATCTTTATAGGGAGACTGAGCATAAAAGTGTGTGATGTAAATGAAAACTGGGAAAATTATAATTTACCTGTGAAGGAAATTTCTAGAAAGAAAAATGAAAACTGGTGGCTGAACTCACCAAAATGCTATAAAGCAGTAGCAAGTTAATGACTGTTTACATATTACTTACAAATGAAACAGTTGCTAGAGACAACATCTGGCTATAATGAAGAGGATAGGAATGGAAAATTAGGGTAATAACAGGAAAACATTTGGGCTCAAGGAAAAAATTAAAATATATACTCTGAAATTTTCTATGAAATGACCATAAAAGTAGACATGGTTGCCCACTGACCTCAAGTCTCAAAATAGTAAACAAGGTACTCAGATTCACATCCCAGAGTGTGACTTGTGCCCATAAGGGTGCTGGTAGGTTGCATAGGGCTTATAGAAATTTATAGGGTACACTTGAAGGCTAGATACTATAGAAGAAATACTACTAAAATGGCTAGAACTTTCCATATTAATAGGAGACATTCATTAACCATTTATTCTTTCCAGAGATTGCATGAGGCTTCAGGTAAATAATACAATCTTTAGAGCATCTCTGCTGGGTAGGAACTATTGCATTCATATTTTATAGTAAGAGCTGAGGCTTAAAGTCAGATAATTCCTTTAATGTGATAGTTATGGGGAAGAGGACCTGGGTATGCACTCAGTGCATTTAATGTGTGGTTCAGAGAGATATTCACACATTCATATTTGTACATTAATTTACATACACACACATTTGAAACTAGGACTTCTCAGAATGCTCTGAATTTCCATGAGAGCTCTTCTTTGAGAAGCACATGTATGTGCATATACATATATGCATATATATACACAAACATACATATGCATATGCATATACATATACATGCACACACTTATACACATACTCTAAAGAATTGTCTCAAAAGATTGCAGAAGAACTCTCTTATCTACCGTCAACAAACAGGAGAACCAGGAAGGATGATGGTGAAGTTTAGTGGGATATTGGAGTTAGCCCCAAGAATGTCTCTGAACAGGAAAATGATTCTCAATTTGTTTATCATTTTTTGTCTGAATTGTATCCTTTATAATCGGAATATACCTAACCTATCATCACTCTGTGGAGAGAGTGATTTCTCTTTTCTTTCAGTCTAGTAATTCAAAGTATAATCTCTTCTGGAACTATTCACATAGGCACATCCAGAAGTATTTGATCTATTCATTGGGTATTTGTTATTTCATTCAAATGAACACCCAGATTCAACTAGTAGAGATTTTTGAAATTCAGTTCAGGGTGATATGAAGAATACAGGCCTGAAAACCCAGAGCCTTAATGCTTTCTAGCTATGCAGCTCAGGTAAGTCAATAGAACTTTATCTCAACCTCTTCACTTTAAATATTTATTTTCTTAAAGAGGAATAAATTAGTCAATAATGTTAAAGTTCTATGTGTAGCTATTGATTGTTATGATTTAATGAATATTAGCTGTAGCTACATTATGGGAGTTTGTTAGTGTACCTGTTGTACCTATCTTAATGCTAATTCGTTACCTAACAAGGGCAAGGTTAGCCATTCTTTGGAAATTACATTAATTTCCCCACATGACCCTTGACCAAATCAATCTTTAGTAAACAGACACAAGACTTCTGTAAAAGATAATGTCTCATGTTTTAGGCCGTCACATTGATCTTAGATTTATGTTCCTAATGCTTCATTAGTTGTACTATTTTCCTTTAAATATTCTGAAAATCTGCCTAATACCACTAATAAATATTACCAAACACAAATTAGTTCTTCACACTCAGGGTTGCTTTACTTTTCCCTAAGTATTCTCTATATGTTCTGCTTATGATGATCCAGGTTCTCCAGTGGAAGAACAGTTCTTTGAGCATGTGAAAAAACTAAGTTTTTGTTTGAAGCACACTCTTTAGGCACACCTGTACATTCTATGCTCACCACAGTGACCTGAATGTACACATTTGTCCACATGTCTTTTGCTGAGACTTCTCTCCTTAACATTACAGATTTTTTTTCCATTTTGGAAAATTTTTATTTGGTGTTTATAAAGTAAGACCTGGTAGTTTTTGGTCTGTATTTTACCCATATTTCCTCAAGTAGAGTAATAATAATTCCGATGATTTTGTATATGCTTGGTCCAGGGAGTGGCACTATTAGAAGGATGTATCACTCTGCACATGGGCATTAATACCCTTGTCCTAGCTGCCTGGAAGTCAGTCTTCTAGTGACTTTCAGATGAAGATATAGAACTCTCAGCTCCTCCTGCACCATGCTTGCCTGGACACTGCCACGCTTTGATGATAATGAATTGAACCTCTGAACCTGGAAGCCAGCCCCAATTAAATGTCCTTATAAGAGTTGCCTTGGTCATGATGTTTGTTTACAGCAGTAAAACCCTAACTAAGAAAATAATTAAGTAAGTATGAATATAATTAATAAGTATGAATATAGTTACAGACTGCCTTTGCCTGAAGAAGTTGTATATAGATAAGAGATTATACAAAAAAAATGTTCAGAAAAGGGAAAATAAAAAATATCCACAACTTACATATGTATGACAATCAGATAATAATACCAGAAAATCATCAAGATTTATAAAGCAGGTTGGAGACAAATTGATTAAATATGTCTGGGACAAAGAGTTGAAAATCAATATTCAGGAGAGAAATTTTGGAAAGAAAATTCTAGGAATGATGATTAGACAGTAACTACAGATGTGATCAGAGCTAATACACAATTACAAATGTGTCCTGCAAACATTCATAGTGTGTGGATGAACAAATCTACAAAGGAAGAAGTTTGCCAGCCATGCAGATGATGGCTACCACACAGAGTGATGCTATTCAAAATCACCCACAGAGACAGGCCTAAGAGCTAGCTTCATTGCTTTAGGCTGCTGGAAAATGACAGTTACACTGATTTAGATTTTTTTCTCTACAGCTTCATGTTCCACTATACAAAAGAGTTAACATAGGACATTGCTGACACAGGCAGGATTGGAAGCTGGGATGTTCCTGTTTGGCAGGTTGATGGGAAACATGAGATCCAGACCCAAATTTTATCTAAAAACATATTGCAAAGACAGGGAGTATGTTTCCTGAGGACTGTGCTTCCCCACACAGACAAACTAGAAACATGACTGAGATCTTTGTTTCTGGATTTTGCAAGATTAATGTCCCGTTGAGATTTGCTGCTTGACATGAAGTATACCCCAGCATGGATCACAAAAATAAAACTCACATATGAAACAAAGTATTTAGAGACTTTCTGAAGGGAAAGGGATTATATACATCCCATACACCAGGTGAATTTATTTACAAGAGAAGATATTGGGCAAACTTCATTGGGGAAAAATTGTTTCCCTACCCAGAAAAGAAAAATATGACATATATTATAGTTTCATAATGGTGGCATTTTTCTTTGACAGGAGGAAATTACAAGAAGAGATCTAAACTCAGGAGTAAAGGCAAATGAATCAATGGGGAAAGAACTTACTTGGTGGATGAAACATTGAAAAGAGAAAAGGGAGATTCAAGTTGGTTTAAAATCAAAGCAAGGCAATTTTAAAAAGAACACATCCCAAGACTTAGAACAATTCCTAAGAACCTCTGAAAGGAAAAAAAAAACCAAATACCTGAATAGCAATTTTTTAAAAAAAATGAGAATGGGATGCTTTAAGAATGTGAAGTAATAGAATAAAACACTGGAGATAAAGTTGGGCTGTGGCCAGGTTACACTATCACCGCAGTGCTGCTGTTGCACCTAAGCCTGGTGTTATATATCTATCTTACACAACTAGTGCTTAGCAGATATACCTGGGAGAGTACTTATGGTAATTTGTAAAGTGTGTGGTTGTTTAACAGATATTTTAAAGGTGTATGATGATAGGAGAAAAGAGGTAAGCTTTTGGTAAAGAGGATTTTCTAAATAAATCGAATGGTTTGTCTTTTTTAGTATGCCTGTTTTAAACAAACAGTTCCAGTTGCACCTAAGAAAACAGTTTGTAAAGTGGCACAAGATACATGTAAGTTGTATGATGCCCCCATCTAAATAATGCTAGGGAGTTCTAGTCATTTTTGCAGAATTGGGTGTATTGGACAAGTAGTACTCATTCTGAATATGTTTGTTCCACTGTGTTTAACATTACCAAGTGGAAATAACACAAGCAAAGAAAGGAAGACTTGTGAGGCATGCATTAAACACTCCGTAGAGAGACCTCTTTGTTACTAACTCTTATCTGTTATGGAAATTACCTATATGTTATTTTCAATTACATAAGTCTACAATTCAGATTACTTTTTTATTTCATCCTTATGTTCACCAGTTATTGAGCCCCCACTTTCCTAAAACCATGATTTCAAGCATACCTCTCTGGGCCTGGTTTCCATGTTGTTAGATGAAAAATGAGAAAACAAAGATTAATTAAAGGACCTTACTCTGATAAGAGCCCATCAGACCTGTTACAATTATTTGGTGAATTCTACAGATGTAGTGTAGAAAATACAGGCAGATAGGCAGTTAAGGCCTGGTTTGTGGTAACAAACTGGTAACTGGAGAAGAAAGAGCCATATAATTAATATATAATTTAAAATTTAAATTAATTAATCTGTGGGTGTGTATCCATACACTCAGGTACACATATGTAACAGCAGACGTATGAAAATCATTGGACAACTCTCAGAACTTGCTTCTTCCTTCTCCCCTCCCTGCTCTGGAATTAGGTCTTCTGATATGATTGCTAGTACCTGCACTCACCTAGCAACTTGTCCAACCCATCAATAGAATATTATATAATATTTCACTTACAGAAACTTTTACATCTATATTCTTTTGTGTTTCTAAGAATCTAGGTATTTGCAAGCAGTTCCTGTGTTTGTCTTTTCTAGAAGTTCTAATGCATTTATGTTCGGTGACTATCGTTAATCATATGGCAAGCAAGAGGTGGATATTGAAACTGAATTAAAGTTTCTTGACCATAAGCTCAGACTTATTAACCTTCCGATTGTGTTTTAATTTTTTAAATTATGATGCTTAAATACTAAATGCTTGACTATCTAGAATTTTGTTCCAAACAAATATGTACTCTAAAGGAAGAATCAACATCTAAAAGTTGAATTTATGCAATCCTAAATATTAGACAAAATACAAGAAAAGAGAGAGTTGGCTAAATGTTTCAATATGTCTGTATCTGAATCATTTGATGGAGAGTATTTGGGTTTTGAATATATACCATAATTTGACTTATTAAAAATTTAGATTGTGATGCATCTATGAGGTATGAATAGGAATATAAGATTAATGTTCAATTAAAACCAGTAAAATAAAAAATAATGTACTTTAAAAAATACCACATAGTATTAACAAATATGAATTATTTTGAAAAAATTTTATGTGTATCTGCATGCAGAGGCCAGAAGAGGGTGTTGGATCCCCCAGAGCTGAAGTTATAGACAATTATGAACCACCTGACATTAGACCAGGGAACTAAATTTTGTACCCTGGAAGATCACCACCAATTCTTCTTAACTGCTGAGCCATCTCCCCAGTCCCACCTCTAACATATAAAGGTAATAGGTCTGGAAAAATGTTCTGGAGAGGAAAATCAGAAAACACATATATTGGCTAGACCATTTGTCATTTTAAGATAATAAAGATAATGAGGCAAAGAAGTCATGTTTAGCTTTCAAGGTCATTCCAGAAATATAGGATATTCAGATGCTAATATCAATAATTATGTATAAAGAATAATACATTTAGGGAAGAAGAAGAAGAATCATAATGAAAGGACCTGCTAATATCATCACTATATTTTGGGTCATTCTTAGTGAAGAAAAGACATAGGAGCTGAGGCAGAATACATGCTAGAAAGAAGCACCTCTACAGGGAAATAGAAAGGAAGGTTACCTGCCTTCTCTTTGAGATAAAAAATTATTCAAGTAGATCTCTTTGGAATTTTAGTATTGTGTACAAATTGCTTTTTGGAGTACAAAGAGGGAGTGGCTGGAAAACCTACCATCTGATTTATTCTCCCATTCAAGATAGAGTCATGGGAGAATCTTACAAGCTAGTCTTTGAGGATAAACAACATTTACCTTGAAGGTAGATGTCTGTGTTTACATTTGTAGGCCCACAGTAGTAGCATTATAACTATAGTTACCAGAGATTGTGCTAGCTGTCTGTGTACTCATTCATTCTATAAGCTAGTAAGGAAACCAACCTCTCAGACTATGTTCAGTTGAGGACATATAAATTCTAGAGTCTGTATTTCTACTCTCTCTGACTTGTTTTCAGTAGGAGAGGGGATTGGACTCAGACATAAATCTGAAAACTCAGTTCATTTCTAATAGTTCAAATTCCATGATCTAAAGAAACAAAAAACAGTGCTATCAGTAAATAAAGGTCACACATCTGGCAGCAGTATGTCTATTTGGCTCAGTTTT
Organism: Hylomyscus alleni; assembly: GCA_019843855.1. Taxonomy (NCBI): domain Eukaryota; kingdom Metazoa; phylum Chordata; class Mammalia; order Rodentia; family Muridae; genus Hylomyscus; species Hylomyscus alleni. The sequence continues at coordinate 6,664 of JADRCC010576222.1, forward strand.
GTTTTTCTACACTGTGTTATAAAAATATTACAGTCTAGAATGACATTAGCAAAGTGTGACATCTGGGCTTATACAAAATATAAGAGTTGGCAGGGGGACTAATTTCCCTTCTGAAAAAATGCCATGGCAGAGAAGGACAGAGGACAACTGATGACTGAGAACAGAGACCAGGACTTTTGTAATTCAGCCACACTGGCTTTAGAGCTTAGAAGCATCTTCCAATAACTCTGACTGGGAAGAGGAAGTGGGCCTAATTACCCCAGAGGATAACATTGATGGATTGCCATGGACCTTTGAGAATAGAAACTATTTTAGCATAAGAGAAAATTTTCTCTACTTGTACTGCTAGGTGGTCATGCATTCAAGAATTAAATGAGACTGCTTCCAAAGGTTCTGTTGGTGTGGCACTCATAAAGCTGGACAGCTTTTCACTGGATATAGATGTTAGAGCATGCTCTTCAGAGGTTTGAAAAATGTATAATTAAAATTTGGCATTGCTTTTAAGTGGTAATGGTTTTTATTAAATTCTTTTTAGAATGACCCCTTTTATGAGTTCAAGACAAATGCCCTATTTATTTTCTATGTTCTCTGGATACATTTTAATGTACTATAATTTCAAAGATATTGAGAACCCACAAAAATACATACATTGGACAGGGCCATGTGTACTCTTAATTAGAAGTTGATTTTTTTTTCTAAAAAAATGAGAGAAAATAAAATTTTAAAAAGATCCCAGAGTAAAAATTCTGATCCAGAATTGTTCCTGTCTAAAAGAACTGCAGTAACAAAAATAGACAAGAACCTAAAGGAAAGGAGGTCCACTGACCAGCCCAAATTGGGATTCAGCTCAAGGGGAGACTCCAAGGGCTGATGCTATGATGTGTTTACAGAAAGGAGCTTAGCATGACTTCCCTCTGAGAGGTCCAACAAGTAACTGAAAGAATCAGGTGCAGATACTTATACCCAGCCAATGGACAGAAGCCAGGGACCCCTGTGATTGAATTAAGGAAAGGTTAGAAGAAGCTGAGGAGGAGGGTGACCTCATAGGAAGAACAGCAGTCTCAACTAACCTGGTCCCTGAGATATCTCAAACATCAAGCCACCAACCAGACAGAATATATTAGCTGATATGAAGCCTCAGACACATATACAGCAGAGGACTGCCTGGTCTAACATCAGTAAAAGATGCACCTAATCTTCAAAAGACTTGAGGCATCAGAGAGTGGGGAGGCCTGGTAGGATGGGGGTGGGTGGGGACATCCTCTAAGAGATAGGGGAGGAGAAATGGGTTGAAGAACTGTCAGAGAGCAGACCTGGATGGGGATAATGACTGGATGGTGAAAAAATAAAAGATTAAAGATAATTTTAAAAAGGTATCTAGGGGCTGGTGAGATGGCTCAACGGTTAAGAGCACTGACTACTCTTCCAGAGGTCCTGAGTTCAAATCCCAGCAACCACATGGTGGCTCACAACCATATGAAATGAGATCTGACACTTTCTTTTGGCATGTCTGAAGACAGCTACAGTGTACTTACATATAATAAATAAATAATTTTTTTAAAAAAGATATCTATGTTAATCTCTAGTCATTCAATTTTTGGAAAGGCTCAGACACTATCAATGGCTGGTTGTACTTACATAAGTGTGAAATTATAGAAGAAAAATTTTATTTTAAATAAGAGTTTAAATAAATCCTTAAGCTTTAAGAGGTCTGGAAAATTAAAGCCCAAACAGGGGTGAATATTGTTTAATTAGTAGCCAACATTATTGCAACAATGAATTTTCAGAGAACTTGTAAAAGACTTTATGATTGAAACAAAGAACAAACAGATTTGGGAATAGGAAGGTTACACAGAAGCCAAGATGCAACACCAGCAGACTCTACACTGTTTTTGAATTTTATTTGGCTACCCATCCTTTCTCAATGTAAAACAACATGGCTTTGATCATACTCAAAGGGAAGAGAACAGAGACTGCCTTTTCTTTTTCTTCCTCTTTCCTTTTCTTTTCTCTTCTTTTCTTTTCTTCTCCTTTCATTTTTCTTTACACAGAACAGCAAAAGAAGGCTTCAGGGAACTGCCAGGTCAATGAGACTTTGGGGAATCATGCCTGGAGGGCAGATCTTTAGGCTTCAAGACATTAGTTCTTCTCAGCTAATTACCACCACTCAGACCATGGTACCTTGTCGTTTGTCATATTCCTTGAACTCCAATAATTTTCATTTCTGTAGTCAAAGGACCATGTGTATTTTTAATTAATGGATATAGTTGCAGAAATCCCAAAGGGATGCAGATGTTGGGACTTTTTGGGAAGTAATGTCTTCACGCAGGACTGGACTGCCTTACCCAGTCCTTTGTTAATTTAGAAATATGACACTTGCTGTGGACAGCAGCCGATGCATACATTTTGCAGGGCCTTTTTCTGTTCTCTATCAGACATGGCTGTTTTGCTCAATGCCCACTTTTCCTAGTCTTTGACAACTTTTGCTGTTGCTGCTTTGACATTAGGGACATTCTGGGCCACCTGCTACAAACTTCAATCCCTCGAGGCAAGGTCAACATCTTCTCTTGACTTCTTCCTTTACTGGGGTCTATTTACAACTCTGCCATGTGTTATCTGCTCATGTTTTCTTATGTGTTTCTTAGGATTTTCTTCTTTCCAATTTTGAAATGAGAAACAATGAAGTAAAGAAAAAAACTTAATACATATTGAACATATTGACAGAAATTTACAGACAGGAAGGTGGATCTGTATTTCAAACTGAAAATACTGTCCTGTTTATTCCTTAGAACACTATAAAGTAGACATATCTTTCTCTAAGTGGAAAGATACAGAGCCAGAGAAGTCAGTTAACAAATTAAAATTATATAACTAGTAAATAGTAAATTTAGGGTGTGGTCTTAAATAAGAGTGCTATGAAGGCTCCTATTCTTTCCTGGACCCAGTGAGCTCAGCTCCATAATCAATGCCTTATTGTAATACCATGCCACATAAGGATACTTTAATCAGGTCTCTCTAAACTGTGCTGTGCTCAATGGACAATCTCAAATCATAGTGGCTTACAACAACCACAGCTTATTCTCATGTTCAAAATGACAATCTGCATCTAAATTATACATTTTCTATCTGTGAGTTTTGTGCTGAAGAACCATGTCCTACTTGAGATACACAGTTCTTAATGCTAAAGGAGTATGACAGAGGCTGTACTGAGCTTAAGTTTCTACATTGGTGCATGGGTCATCGATTTTGATCACATCCAATCACTGACCACATATAGCAAAGTGTCATTCTGGTGTACTGAATGGAAGGAAAAATAGTGAATCTTTGAGCAAATAATGCATTTCATTGTATCTGACTTCTTCACTATGTACACAATAAGTTTAGGGACACCACAATTTTCTGTATTTTCTTCTACCTTTCCAGCTAGTGTATCTCAGTCTCTTCTTCTGAATCTTGCTTTTTTCTCTTGAAACATTAGTGTATTCTAGCACACATTCTTGGCTCTATTTTCGTTCTCTGTTTTGAAACACTGATGACCTCATATAGCAAGCATTTTATTACCATCAACATACTGATAAGTCTGATTTATCTTTTAAGTCGTGACTTCTCTGTGGACTACAGTTATCTTCTGTTATCCCCACTTGAATTCTAATCTATGGCTCATATACAGTATTTCTAAACTGGGATTTCTGATTTCTATATACTTTATCTTGGCTGGCAGTCTTCCATGTTACAGAACATGGTACTATTCTCTACTCAGTTAATCAGTAATCTAGGGTGTCTTCCTTTTCCTCACCAAACCCCTCAGCAACACATATTATTTACACCTTTCAGACAATTTCCTCTACACCTAAAACCTAAAGTTGTACATTCCAGTTCACTGACTGGAGCACTATCACCGCTCACCTTGAACCAAGCAGTAGTATGGTAGCTGGCTTAAAATTCTGTTTTTATTTTTCATCTCTTTTATTCACACTTTATATACTAGTCTAATGATCTCATAAAAGCACAGTTAGACTTTTGTGTTTGTTAAAATTCTAAGAATTTAAGACTGTATTTAGAAAAAATAATATCACAACATCCAGACCCTGTACAATCTGACACTTGTCTATTTTACTGGATTGGATGGTATTCCTCCACATTAATTTTCACCTAGATCCTTAGAGGGAGATATTCCTCAGATTAGGGTCTTCAAAGATATAAATATGCCACTGTGAATTCAGAACTTATTCCCATTCTATAAATTCATCACAGTTGGTATCACCATAAAAAGAAAAGACAGACTTAGAGTAGAGACATGTAGAAAGCTGTGTGAAAATTAATGTAGAGAAACTATAAGGTCATGAGAAGCATTGTCTCTGGTGATCACAGACATGAAAAGAGAGGCATATACTGATTCTCTCTCAGAACTTACAAAAGAAGTCAACTTTGCTAGGATTTTTAATTTATTTTTTAATTAGATATTTTATTTATTTGCATTTCAAATGTTCTAACCTTTCCTGGTTTTCCCTGCGAAATACCCCCTATTCCCCTCCCCCTCCCCCTGCTCAACAACCCACCCTCACCTGCTTCCTGGACCTGGCATTCCCCTACACTGGGGTATAGAGCCTTCACAGAACAAAGGGCCTCTCCTCCCATTGATGACTTCCTAGGCCATCCTCTGCTACATATGCAGCTGGAGCCATGAGAATCCCACCATGTGTACTCTTTGGTTGGTGGTTTAGTCCCTGCGAGCTCTGGGGTTACTGGTTAGCTTATATTGTTGTTCCTCCTATGGGACTGCTTCAACTCCTCGAGTCCTTTCTCTAGCTCCTTCATTGGGGACCCTGTGCTCAGTCCAATGGATCCACTTCTGTATTTGTCAGGCACTGGTAGAGCTATACTGTCAGGAGACAGCTATATCAGGCTCCTGTCAACAAACACTTATTGGCATCCACAATAGTGTCTGGGTTTGGTGACTGTATATGGGATGAATCCCTAGGTGGGTCAATCTTTGGTTTGTCATTCCTGCAGTCTCTGCTCCATACTTTAACTCTGTAACTCCGTCCCTGAGTATTTTGTTCCCCCTTCTAAGAAGGATTGAAGTATCCACACTTTGGTCTTCTTTCTTCTTAATTTTCATGTTGTTTGTTGATTGTATCTTGGGTATTCTGAGCTTCTGGGCTAATATCCACTTATCAGTGAGTGCATATCATGTGTTTTCTTTTGTGATTGGGTTACCTCACTCAGGATGATATTTTCCAGATCCACTCATTTTCCTAAGAATTTCGTAAATTCATTGCTTTTAATAGCTGAGTAGTACTCCATTTTGTAAATGTATCACATTTTCTGTATCCATCTGTCTATTGAGAGACATCTGGGTTGTTTCCAGCTTCTAGCTAATGTAAATAAGGCTGCTATGAACATGGTGAAGCATGTATCCTTATTATATGTGGTCGCATCTTCTGGGTATATGCCCAGGAGTGGTATTGTTGGGTCCTCAGGTAGTACTATCTCCATTTTTCTGAGGAACCAACAATCTGATTTCCAGAGTGGTTGTACTGCTTTCAACCCCACAGGCAACGAAGAAGTATTCCTCTTTCTCTACAACCTCGCCAGCATCTGCTCCAAAAGCTTATACTCAACACAACTGGATGAAATGGACAATTTTGTAGACAGATACCAGATACCAAAGTTAAATCAAGATCAAATAAATGGTCTAAACAGTGCCATATCCCCTAAAGAAATAGAGACAGTCATTAATAGTCTGTCAAACAAAAAAAGCCCAGGACAAGTTGGGTTTAGTGCAGAGTTCTAACAGACATTCAAAAAGACCTAATACCAATACTCCTCAAACTATTCTACAAAATAGAAACAGAAGGGACTTTACACAATTTGTTTTATGAAGCCATAATTACTCTGATAACTAAACCACATAAGAGACCCAACAAAGAAAGAGAACTTCAGACTAATTTCCCTTATGAATATCGATGTAAAAATATTCAATAAAATTCTTGCAAACTGAATCCAAGAACACATCAAAATGATCATCTATCATAATCAAGTAGGCTTCACCCCAGGGATACAGGGATGGTTCAATATATGGAAATCCATCAAAGTAATCTACTCTATAAACAAACTCAAAGAAAAAACTGTATAATCATTTAATTAGCTGCCGAGAAAGCATTTGACAAAATCCAACACCCCTTCATTATAAAAGTCTTGGAAAGATCAGGAATTCAAGGTCCATACCTAAACATACTAAAAGCAATGTACAGTAAACCAGTAGCCAACATCAAACTGAATGGAGAGAAACTTGAAGCAATCCCATTAAAATCAGGGACTAGGCAAGGCTGCCCACTCCCTCCCTACTAGCCAGAGCATACCTTGGAGACAGGGTCTCCACTTTTGAGAAAAGTACAGAGAGGGCTGTGGATCTCTTGTCCCTCCTAGGTGTGGTCTGAGGTAGAAGGTATCCTGACCAGGCTGCTCTGTCACTTGTGAGGCCTTTGCCTCCCAGCTGATCCTGCCTTAGAAAGTCACAGGAGAGAAAATGTAGATTTCACCTGAGTCCCTGGGTTGGAGCTCTCCACTTGCAGGGAAGGGGCAGAGAGGGCTGTGGATCCCCTGTAGATGGAGGTAGAGAGGATCCTGCCCTGTCACTGCTACTTATGAGCAGAAAAGATCTTTACTAATCCTACATCTGATAGAGGGCTAATATCCAACATATACAAAGAACTCAAAAAGTAAGACTCCAGAGAACCAAATAACCCTATTAAAAATGGGGTACAGAGATAAACAAAGAATTCTCAACTGTGGAATACTAAATGGCTGAGAAGCACCTAAAGAAATGTTCAACATCTTTAGTCATAAGGGAAATGCACATCAAAACAACCCTGAGATTCCACCTCACACCAGTCAAATTGGCTAAGACAAAAAACTCAGGTGACAGCAGATGCTGGAGAGATTGTAGAGAACACTCCTACATTGATGGTGGGATTGCAAGCTGGTACAACCACTCTGGAGATCAGTTTGGCTGTTCCTCTGGAAATTGGACATAGTATTTTAATTTCTAAACCACAAGAAAAAATATCTGTCTGTCTGTTTGTCTGTCTGTCTATCTATCATCTATCTATCTATCTATCTATCTATCTATCTATCTATCTATCTATCCATCTATCTATCTATCTATTTATCTATCTGTGTCTATCTATCTTCTCTTTTTCTGCACACATGGGGTTAGAACACAAAGACTTTTACATGGCCGAAAAGCATTTACATTTGAGCTACACCTTGGATACTTAAAACTCTGCTTTATGCTACCTATCCTGTATAAGTCTGTTACAGCAGCCCTGATAATCCAAGCAAAGATTTAGTGGCTCATTCCTCCCATGATGAAAAGCTATCAAATGCCCCCCTTTTTCCCTCAATTCTTTTCTTCAGGGTCCTTGAACTCCATCTTCTTTATGTGTTCTACAGCTTTCCTGGAATTGAATCCTGCACGAAGTGTATGCTTCTGCTTTTCCTTATACACTCATGTACTACATATTTTAAAAATATTTTATTTGAGTATATTTGGAAGGTGTTAATGTATGTCATCTATTCTCATCTTCTATTTCTATTAATAAGAAATCTTAAATAAGAAATACTTGTGCCAGAAGCTTCTGTGGTACAGAGAACAGTGTGTAAATTCCTGTATGATTAACACCTGAGAACTGGACTACATTAGCTAACTCTACCGTAATTCATGTCTACCTGGAACCTCAATGAGACAGTGTTAATGATAATCTCAAAGAACAGTTAATTCCAAATCAGGGTCAGATTTTTAGAATATAAAAATTTGAGACTCACTGTATGTTTAAAAATCTAAAATAAAAACAATGCTTGAAACAAATGTTCTTTCTTTGCATTGTTATAGAGATGAAGGACAATGCATTACACAGAGAGGAATTTCCATGTGAGTTATCTTCTATTTCCAGATTTCATATGTTAGAAGAAATCCTGGCAGAAATGATACAGCTGTGAGAGTGATCAATAGTCTTCTAATGTAGATTAGAAGTCTGGATAGCAGAAGTCTGCAACTGAGAATGTTTCAGGCTTTCAGGTGAGCTACTAAGCACAGATCTCTAACAACATGGAGTTCTGATGATAACAAATATCCACATGGTTCTGAATCTAGGCTTGAACTCCAATGCCTGTTAGGAAAAAGGAAATGCCACAATGCAAATGTTATTATAGTTTTCAATGTATAGTAGCTCTGTGGTAAAAATAAACCAACCAAACAGTTTAGAGTTCTCATTTCATATACTTGTGAGTTTACTTTCCAGGATTACTTAAAACATTAATAAAGCAAAGATCTCCTTCATCTACCTAACATATAAATTTGGAAACATTAAATCCTGACAGTTACCTATTAGTATTTTATGTTTCAAGCAATCAAAAACAGATGTACATAAAATCAGTTGCCTGTTTTTGAGAGGACACATCTGAGATCTCTGTGGGAAAGATCTAGAAAGTACAAAAGTGAAGCTTAGGAGGTGGTATATCTTATCAGATGAATCTTATATGAATAACATACTTTTTCTCAATAACAAGAACCACAGTACCTGCAGATGCTACCTGATCTCCTGTGACATCTAAGTCCACATGTTCTAATGAACTAAGAAAGAGCCAGTCTGAGTGGAGGTCTCATTGCTGTGTGTCTTTAAAGTGCTGTGACATGACACCATAACCAAGGAAACTTATAAAAGTAGGCATTTAATTTGGGGAGTTTATGTTTCTAGAGGGTTAGAGTCCATTAACATTATAGTAGAAAGCATGGCAGCATGGTTTTGAAGTAGTAGCTAAGAATTTACATGTTGAGAGAAGAATATAATGAGTAGGAAGAGCTAAGAAAAAACTAACTGGGCTTAAAGTGACACCCTGTGACACTCCTCCACTGCAAAAGCCACACTTCCTTATTCCTTCCAAAATAGTTCACCAATTGGGGACTAAGCAGATGAGCTTATAGGAGGCATCCTTATTCAAACTATAAAAGCATCCTGGTTGCTAATGGCCCAAAATTCACATAAAAGAACAAAATGAACATGATGGGAATGAAAGAAAGACTCAGACTGAAGAGATAGAAGGCTGTGTGAACTACCAGGTACTGTAACAAATTCTTTGTGACAGAAAACTTTCAATTAGATTTTAAAAGTGGAACAAGTAAAAATACATAATTCTCTTTCATTATAAATCTGCCTACACTAGGGACTCCCAGGATGGAAGCCATGTAACACACAGTCTCTCAGGGCTGTTACAGACTCACTTTAGAAAGAAATTCTGCTCCCCATGCTGGAATAGGAGGCAGCACTTCAGGCAACAAGCCTCATGAGGGCAAGCTGCCTTTCTTTGCCTTCCCTCTCCCAGACTTTCCTACCAACTCTCTTGATTATATGCTTTGAATTCTATCTGAAAAAAAAAAAAAAGATGAGCCACAGCAAACTCAAGTTTTACAGCAGAATTTAAAGTAAGTAATGCTACATTCTTAAAAAAAAAAAAAAACTTCTAAAGAAAAAAATTATGTTTTTGAGAGCTATTAACCAAGTAAAAGTCCAGATACAGGTAGGATACCCTTTACTTAATTCGTATCTGTATCTGTCACTTAATTTGTATCTGACAATGTGCTAGCTATTTTTGTTTGTTTATATAGTTTTTCATTCCTATCTTTTTTTTTGCTTTTGATCAATGTTTAATGGTTGATTCCATAAGCAATCACAGACTTGATTAAAATGAATATATTATTCTAGGTTGATTTTTTTCCACTCAAATGTTTATGTTTCATCTACCTTGAACAATCAATTGAGAAAGACAGGATCTCCAAAGCCTTCCCAAGAACAGAGACTTTGAAACAACACTGTACACACTGAGCAAGGGAGACAAACAGCTGTTAGGCAAGTCAGGACCATCTTCATGGAGCTGCTTTCTTCAAGTCTCAAATCTGTTTAATCAGGTAGTTCTCTTCAGCGAACTGCTCGTCCTCGTCTGTCCTTTCTTTCTGGAAGCTGCTCAGAAACTCAATGAGTTTGGCTGTTTTTGTTTTTTTTTTTTTAACAGAATCTGGGTTTTTAACAAAAGCTGTGTTTTGTGAGGACTGGCCACAAACACCTTAAAGACATGGAAGGCTTCGAACTGGATATTGGAACTTTTGATTCGAAGCACATTCATCATCAGTTTCAGGCTTTCTGGCTTGCTGATGTACTTGGTCATAATGGTGAAATTGTGGCGGTCCAGGATCAACTCACCTAGCAACTTTAAAGATTGTCTCTCTGTTATGTAGTTCTCAGACTGCAGCAGTTTCTCGTAGTCTTCAAAAATAGTGTCATAATTTTGCTCTAAGAAGTCTGCTACCAACACTTTATGTCTGGTTAACAAATCCTTAAAAGTAGCGAAGGCATCTGAACAATATCAAATGTGGACAACTCCACATACTTGAAGAAATCTCTGAACTGATTAGAAAAGAGGATGATTTTGGCAAGTGGCTCATGTCGAATACACTCTCTCAGCATAATCCCACAGCATAAGGCAATCTGTGGGGCCTCACAGCCTTTGAGAAGCACAAACAGGATGTGAGGATGAGAACTGATGTACTCCACAGTAGGACACCATGTCCCAATCTGTCTTCTCAGGATGTTGTTGAATATCTGGGTCACATCTCTTTTTCCCCCAAAGTCTATGAGCTGCAGGTCAGCTATGAATGTCACCAGCAACCCCTGCTGTAGAACTCCTGGGCCTGCTGAGCCACTGCTTCTGTGGGAGGCTCCTTGTCCTTTGTTCCACACAGAATTTCCTTCATTGTTTGCAGAGATTTTTGATACTTCTTCTGAAGCCTTTTCTGTCTTTTTGTCTTGCTTTTCCAAAATGACCAGGTTGTCTTTCAGAATTTTTGACAATTTCTGCTGGATTTTTGTGTGATTTACTAAACAAATGCATTTTTTTTCACATATAAAAATCTCTTCTTCCAATATGGAATGCTTAGAAATCCCTGTCTTTTGCAAATTTGTTTCAATGCTTGCAGTTTTCAGTCACTGGTCACCACAGTTTCTTCTATCTTTTAGTATGCTTCCCTTGCATGAAGAACACATAAGCCATCAAACTGGAGTTTGCATCTTCATTTTCCACTTTAAGTTTAAACTAAATCTAAGCACCTGATGTTCTTTCTTTTTCACAGTAGATGTTTATCCGAGGACAACGCGGTGACACCTCTCCAGGGAAGTGCCTCTCGAGACTGCCCATTCCTATTCTTAATTTCACTTTTTGGATAGTTCCCCCAAAATGGTGTATGAAAATACTGATAATTCTTCAAATAAATTGCACACTGTTATATTACACACTGTAACTTTTGCTTACTATGTTTATTCATGTTCACAGTAGGGGGTAGTTTTCAGCATAATTACATATACATAATATAGATATAACCATATGCACTCATATACATGTATCTATGGCTATTGCCTCTTATTTTAATATTAAAGTTTATTTTAGTAGTAAAGGTGGTAGATGATGATGATGATGATGATATTGGTACCAGCAGCAACTATAATGATATTTCACTTCTACTGTGCACCCTTAATAAATGGTTTATATAGAGAAGAAATATCACTAAAGCCATATGAATAAGTATATCTTGGAATAATGGCATTGTTAGTATGAGTATCTAGCAGTCCACCCTTGAAATTTCAGTCTCACAACTTCTGAAGTCAAAGAGGTTACTTCTCAAACCCTGGTTCCAGTAACAACATGGAAAGGAATGGATGGCATAGTTCTTTTTACCTTACCCATTTATTTCATTAAATTAATTTAGTGATCTTTATATAATCAAACATTTACAATAAATCACAATTTGGAATACTTTGTGCATTTGGCCAAATTCATATGCGTTAACTAAAAATTGTGACTTAAACTTACAGTTTTTCTGCTTTACCATAATGGTTATACTCCTCTTTAAATCAGAAAGGTGACACATTTCACTTTTGTTTAAGTCTATACTAATTGTGTACTTTTACTCTGCATCATAGTCATCCTCTAGAATTCTGCATATTCAAACATGAAAACTTAACTTTTCTCCACTCAGAAAAGAAACCTTAAAACTATAATATATTGGTTTAGATTGAAACTGGATATTTTTACTCTGATGTTTATATGTTTCTGAAGTACATCTGTTGCAAATTAAATGATACATTTGTAAAAATGAAGAAATTAAAGTTTTGGCAAGTAAACTTTCTGACCTATTCACAAACCAACTTAACCTCATTCATTCTTCTCCATGTGTTATGGAATCCCCAGAGACTGTCATGGTCACAAGCCATCCTGAAGCTGTGGAGCCCCAGAGCTTCTTGGGGACACTTTCCTGTGTTTTGTGTATGTGATTCAAATTACTGAATTTCAAATTGGCATTTCATCATGTGTCCCAATAAACATTACCTTAGCCTGTCACTGATGCCAGTTAAAAGTTGCCTCAGAGGTGAATCATTTCATACTGGCTACATGTGCATGTGGCTTTTGCTCTCATTTTTTTCAATTTGCTCCAGTGATCCACAAGTTCCACATGGAAATGAACATATTGAACACTTAAAAAGAAATGTTTGTGTTGTTTGTGCAGGAAGTAGGACTCATTTCACAGCACACAAAGAAGATTGTTGTCCTTCCTATTAGAAGTTCCAAATGAAATAAAATCTTGGCTTCTCTGTCCTCCTGCAGTAGTTAAGCTGATGCAGCAGATACTTTGGTTTTAATTATTTATGGATGATCCATAAGAAAAGCCTGCCAAAGGTAGCAAAGGAAAACTAATGGCTGGCATTCCACACCTGACCTTGAATCCAGCTCTGATTGAAATTAATTACCCAACGTTTTAAAATCACAACTTCTTCTTTTGGTGGTAATGTCCTTTTCAGGTGATAATGAATAGCCCCATTGTCTTACTGTGAACACTGCTTATCACAAATATTTATTTCAAAGTATTTGGGTGCATTTGATCTTGGCAAAAAATAATCTTAATATGCTTCATTTTTATCTCTAGTTTTTGTATATTATGTTATGCTTACTTTTAGCCTATGTTGTTCTATTAAGGTCAGTTTATTATATGGAATGGTTTTTATAAAACCAGTTCAATTTAGAGCTGACCTCTAAATATTTAGCTACTGGAGGTACAAATAGATTTGTTCATGTCTTTGCTTGCATTAATAGTGTGTGCAGAATGAGGTCATATAGCTCAGAAAATTTATTTTCATTCTTCTAATTCTAATTAGTCTTTTAGGGAGAGGGTATTTTGTGAGAATGAATATGGTACTAGCTCATGAATGTATGATTAAGCCTCAGTGGGCTTAAGGGCTGTTTGCTTTTATTCATTTAGACTTTAACAAAGGTACTGCCATCAGCATTCCAGGTGAAGTTTTCCTGTAGTCTCTGGGTCAGTACATGATTGGGAACATATCACTGGCAGCTAGAGCAAAGTTCCACAAGAGAAATTTCACTTGCAGAGAAATGAAAAGCACCACACAGGAATGCTGAGAGAATCCATTTATAATAAACAATAATTAAATAGGGATTATTAGGGTGGTACATTTACAATGTGAGAGTTGAAATGCTGTCAACACCTTATAAAGTTCAGAAAATAATTCAGAGGAAACATTTGCTGTGGACTGGAGAACAAGATATTTTTCCTTGTAAGAGAAGGAGGTTGTCTATTTTGGTCTTCATTATTTAACAAAGTGATTTCGGGGATTAAAGATCAGAATATACTATGGAGTCTGAGACTGTTCTTGATGGAATATTATAATCAGCTTGTCCCTGTCTACATCTTTCATTAAAAAAATATAAGTAACTGAATATTTTGGTTTAGGCCAAAAATTGCAAACAAGATGGCAGCCTTAAAATGTCCTCTTGGGAAGGTCAGATTTTTCCACCTTTATCTTTGTCATCTATTATTTCCCTTTTGATTTATTCTTCAAGATATTAGTCTTGCCTAGAGCAGTTATATGTCTGCTAATACTCAACATTTATTCAAACACTCCTACACCCTTTTTCAAGAACCTTGTTGAAATTATCTCTTCTATGTTTTAGCTTCTTCAAGTTAACTTGAATGCAAAATATCCTGAAATGAATTAATGACCAAGAATTACAAAGACAGCTTTCTGTTTAATATGCAAATGTCTATTTCATATTCAAGAAACATTACATTACTTATTTTATTACATATATTCACATATATTTATTATTAGTGTTTGTGTGTGTGAGTGTGTCTGTGTTGGGGAGCATGCATGCTCTATGGCACATGTATGAATATCAGAAGATAGCTTTCAGAAATTAGTTTTCTTCTTTTATCATGTGAATTCTAGAGGATGAAGTCAAGTTATCAAGCTTGAAGTCAAACAACTTTACCCATTATGCAACCTCATACATAAGACCCATCTGTATAAGATTCAATCCTCAATAAAGAAAAACAAACAAAAAACTAAAAAAATCTAATGACAGGTGAAGAAAGTGTAAATATATCACAATGTCAGTTATATTCCTTACTTATTTGAAGAGAAACTCTCTATTTTTGCTGTGTATATTATGTACATATTCATATCAAACTTACCCTATGCAGATTGAATCAAAAGAGAATATAATCAGATTTTAGAGGAAAGACCATGTTGCCCAGAAACACCACTTTTCTTGATTTGCACTCGAATACTATGCTATCTTTTCCTCATTAAAATAACACTTAGTTAAGGGAACAGGTGCAAACATGAGTCAAAGTTCCACTTTGACTGTGCCTCTTAGGTGCCAGGAATGTTTTCGTATGTGTACATACAAAGATAGGTAAGACAGAAAATTCATCTTCAAAACTTAGTTAGGAAGAACATCTACTTTTAAACATTTCAAAACCCACAGAATTCCCTTTTTACTATACTAGAATTAAGTGGACTTAAGTGTAAAAATATTAAGTACACAAAGGAAAAAGAGTCTCAGTCTCTGTGTAGTCTTTTCTGGACTTGAAAATTTGGATGCTTCCCTGGAACAAGAAGAGCTAAATATATGACCCATGTAGAGATGTATGGTAATTTCTGAATGCATTTCTCAGACATTTATGTTTAACCCATGATGAGGAATCTGATAGTGTCCTAAAAACAGGAAAGAAGCTCCTCAACATGTAAATTCAGGAGAATGGAGAGTTAGACTTCATCTGCAAATTTATAGAAACACAAAATAATTTCCAGTACTTTGGGGAGATGAATAAGCTCTCAGTGCCAGAGGTCCCCAAATGAAAGACTCAGAATAGAATGACTAGCAAATGATAGAGGAAAGAAACACTTAAAAACAAATGTGAATATGATTATCTTTTCAGGGTACAGGAAACTGAATGGTTTTGGCTGAATGGACTTAGGGAATACATAATTCCATAATTTTTCTTTCTCTAATAAGTTGAATAATATATTTAGACCAATAAATATTTCTAGAAGCTTTGTTAAGAGACTTTGGCTTCAAAAAGATAAACATAAGTAAATAATTTTTCTTGATATCTTTTCTAATGTTGAAACTTTTATTTGCTTTTCTCTCTATTTGTTTTGGATTTTCTCCCAATAGTTTCTGAGTGGCTATCTCTGGATTTCCTAGGGGGAAAATATATCAGAATTTTTAGTTGGGATCAGAAAAGGATTCTGATGTTATCTTTTGCAGCTCTCTTAAAATAAAAATAGTATGGATTGCTCTTGAAAAGAGCACCTTTAACTATGTAGTGCAATGTGTATCATTTAAAGAGAGTTATTCACAGTAGAATATAATTATCATATATGAAAGCAAGGAGTACCTTATGTGAATATCTGAATTCAGTGAGTTACTAATTAATTTTTTTTTTTTACCTGTTGTCTCTTAACCTGACAAAAGCCTCTTAAGGAGAAAGAATTGATTCCATTGATCCTGCTCACAGTTCAGAGGTACATTGCATCATAATGGGAAAGTCAGGGTGGCAGGAACTTGAGAGGGCTGATCACATTACATCCAACATCAAGCAGAAAGAATGAATCCAGGCTAGAGTTCAGTTCACTTTCTCTGCTTCATACAGTTCAAGATCCCACCCAGGGAATGGAGCCACCCTCAGTGGGTGGGTCTTCCCACTTCAATTAACATAATCAAGATAAACCCTCACAGGCAGGCTCAGAGACCCAATCCCAGGTTACACTAGATTCTCTCAAGGTGATAGTTAACACTAACCATACCAGTTACAAATTGTGTAACTCTCCTATGCTTCCAGTGTAGACACTTGGATATATTCCAATTCATTTTTTCCTTTTTCACCTAAGTAACTGCAAGCTTTACATTAAGATGCTAGAGAGCTCACTTCTTCAACTTACTGAAACAATAAAACATGCTGGGAACAACTGCTATCAAAGAATTAGTTATAATTCTTATTTAAAAATAAATGCACTGTAAAATTCCACTATGTCAATTTACAGTCCATTAGAAAACTTAAAATGATTAGCTAGTATTATTCCTAAGTATATTACATTGCTTCCAAAAGTAAAAACAAAACAGAGAACAATGTAATGTATTAATACATTTTTTATTAGTAAACTGTTACTGGCATATCCTTTAGCATAATACATGGTATATATTATACCATGACTTTTCTTCTTAGAGAAATTTAATTGTATTATCCTTTGTTCTTTACTGTTTCCATTTGTTTTCTATATTATAAATTTTCTAAATAATATATTGAGGGCTTTACATTAAATAATGGAAAAGTTATAAAATTTTATGTCTTTTCCATGGCAATATATTATGTCTCACAGATAATAGATATAGTTGCTACTATGCATAGAGTAAAAAAGAAGATGAATGTTATAACCTTATGAGTAGTCATAATGCTTACATGACAATCTTGGCCCAAAGGGAAAAAAAAATCTTTCAAATGCCAAATACAAATTCAAAGTCCAAACCATCAAATGTCGCAAACCCTTGAATAGTTGTAAGGTACAAATTAAATAAACAATATTTATTTGGTCTGTATTTAAAATTAATCATCTATGCTTTTGAGCCTGAGGAAAAAATTCCAATTAACCCAGTGGAATCCCTTCCTAATACTGACCTAGTTTATTCTTTTACTTTTTGGTTTTTAATACACATCTTTTATGTGTTTGTCGTATATCAAATTTATTGCTAATTGTTCTCTTATAAAATTTTGTTTTGTTTTGTTATTTTAGTATGCAATGGCAAAGAATATTTATTTTGCAGAGACATAGCATGCAGGAGTTTACCATGCTTTGTCTTGGAAGAGAGAGCTATATACTTTACAGGGTTAATTTACAGACTGTTAGGATAGGAGTGGGTGATTTTACCTTTCTTTCCCTTTGTTGGTTCTATCTCCAGGGCTATAGGTGTCTTTGTGATTTGTTAAGGCTGTGAGGAATTTTGAGAACTTTTGTGGATTAACTATACTTAGCTCAAGTTAGGTGGTGGGGCAGCTTTTACAACTCCTCATTGACTCAGGCTAGGTGGTGGGATGGCTTCCTGATTTGCTGCCCATGAAGGGTGGTTGGTTTTTTGTTTTGTTTTGATTTTTCCTGGAATTAACTTGTTTTGGACTTTTCCATTTCTGGGAAACAGAAACTTAGGCCTAGTCTTCCCAGCTGCCAATTTGCCGTCTGTCATGGATTCAGCCAGGCTTTGGCTAACTCTGTCTTATTCTCCTCTCTGACTTGTAACTGATCATTGCTTTGTCAGTTCTTTTACACAAAGTCGGAATCATTAGTGAAGGAGTCAATTGGGAGCTAAGAATCATTAGTTATTGCCCGAAATAGGGGCCTTTTTCACTTAATATCTCAGTCTGTAAGGTGAGATCTCCTATAAGATTTGACTTAGGGAAGCACCAATAGAAAATATAGGACACGCATGTTGATAAATACTCATAATCCAAAGCACTTGAGAGACTGAGGTAAGAGAATTGAAAAATTGAGAACAGCTTGAGTAGCACAGTGAAACTGTGTCTCAAAAGGACCAGAGGGTTAGTTAAATTAGCTTAGTAGGAGGTTTGGTGAGCATGCATAAGACTCTGTGTTCAATGATCTCCAGGTCACAAAGTATATAAGTAAACAAATAAATATATATAGAAATAAGAGTACTATCTAATATTTTTTCTTTTACCAGAAGATAATATAAATCTTAATGATACATTCTTCAAGTTTTAAATAAATCACCAACTATTTTCTTTTCTGTTTCTTAATTGTATAAATCTAGATATATATAGATTAAAGTATTATAGACTTTTGATTGTATTGATATATGTGTTAAAATACCTCTAAGTTGGAATATAAAATACAAGTTATTATGCTCTTCTGGTGACAATAGAGATGCTATGGTAGTTTGGGGTTCAAAGAATTTCTGAGAATTATTAATAAGGTCATTTGTCTTTGATATAAAATATATTATTTCCTGAAATGACAATATATTTCTACACATTAATTTAGTCATCCATCCATCCATCCATCAATCCATCCATATGTCCACATATGCATTTATCTTTCTATTATTCTACCTTCCTTATGCTGTGGTGACCTCCAACCATAAATTATTGCATTGCTACTTTATACCTGTAATTTGTTGTTATTAATAATATGGTAAATATCTAATATGCAGGATATCTGATATGATGTAATCTTCCCAGCTTGAACAGGCTAAGCAGACCTTGAACATTTGCCACAACAGGTCTTATCAACCTTGGCTGAAGTTTCAAGTTCCTATGGGAACTTAGCTGTTTTGACTGCCTGCGCTGACTTTGCTCTACAATATACTCCAGCTGAGCAGGGGGTGACTTTTGTGGCTTTTCCCTCTATAAATGCAAAGCTTATTCTTAAACCTTGAGCCTTGATCAGAACAGAGACTTGGTTTTTCTCACCCTTTTTTTCATTTCTAGTCCCCCTTTCAGGTAAACCCTGTTCTACCATAGGTCACTGGATGGCCTATGAGGGCCCCCAAAGTATCTCAACCCAGAGGTTAAGAACTATTGCTATACAATTGCTATATAACTGTCTTAGTTAAGGTTTCCATTGCTGTAAAGTGATACCATGGACACTCTTATAAAGGACAACATTTATTTGGGGCTTTCTTACAATTTTAGAGGTTCAGCTCATTATCATCATGGCAGGAACCATAGCAGCATCTAGGCAGGCATGGTGCTGGAGGAACTGAGAGTTCTACATCTTGTTCTGAAGGCAAATAACACACTTTCTTCCAGGCAGCTAGGAAGAAGGCCCATCTCCCACATTGACACACTTCTTCCATCAAGGCCACACCTCCTAATAGTGCACTTCCCTAGGCTAAGCATTGTCAAACCACCACAACAACTTTCTAGCTATGTAGTTTGCGGCAATTTAGATATCATTTCTAAGCCTCAATATTCTCTCTCTTTTCTTAATTTTAAGACTTTGCATTTTATTATACTGAGTTACATAAGGTCTCTTTGTGAAATATACATATTTTTATTATATATTTTCTTTATTTACATTTTAAATGATATTCCCTTTCCCAGTTTCCCCTCTGAAAAAACCTCTATTCCCTCCCCCCAACCCCCTGCCCCCTGCTCAACAACCCATCCTCTACTGCTTCCTGGTCCTGGCATTCCCCCACACTGGGTGGGGTATAGAGCATTCACAGAATCAAGGGTCTCTCCTCCCATTGATGACCTACTAAGCCATCCTCTGCTAAATATGCAACTGGAGCCCTGAGTCCCACCATGTGTACTCTTTGGTTGGTGATTTAGACCCTGGGAGCTCTGGGGATACTGGTTAGTTCATATTTTTGTTCGTCCTAAGGGGCTGCAAACCCTTCAGCTCCTTGGGTCCTTTCTCTAGTTCCTTCATTGGGGACCCTGTGCTCAGTCCAATGGATGGCTGTGAGCCTCTATTTATGTAATCGTCGGGCACTGGCAGAGCCTTTCAGGAGACAGGTATATCAGGCTCCTGTCAGCCAGCACTTGCTGACATCCACAATAGTTTCTGGGTTTGGTGATTGTATATGGGAAGGATTCCGAGGTGGAGCAGTCTCTGGATTTTCCTTCCTTCAGTCTCTGCTCCATACCTTGTCTCTGCAACTCCTTCCGTGGGTATTTTGGGACTGCAAGTTGGTACAACCACTCTGGAAATCAGTTGGCGGTTCCTCAGGAAATTGGACATAGTAATACCTGAGGACCCAGCTATACCACTCTTGGGCATATACTCAAAATATGCTCCAACATGTAATAAGGACACATGTTCCACTAGCAGCCTTATTTATAATACAAACTGGAAACAACCCAGATGTTCCTCAACAGAGGAATGGATACAGAAAATGTGGTACATTTACACAATGGAGTACTACTCAGCTATTAAAAACAATGCATTTATGAAATTCTTAGGGAAATGGATCGATCTGGAGAATATCATCCTGAGTGAGGTATCCCAATCACAAAAGGACACACATGGTATGCACTCACTGATAAGTGAATAGTATCCCAGAAGCTTGGAATATCCTAGATACAATTCACAAACCACAAGAAACTCAAGAAGAAGGAAGAGCTAAGTGTGAATACTTCGATCCTTCTTAGAAGGGAGAATCTCAATATTCTCATTTGTAGCATCATAAGAAAACATAGCATATTCTGTAAGGAATGAAAAAAGCACATGAGATTACTTAATTGATTAATGTCAAAAATGGAAAAAGTAGGAAAGAACTAGAAAATAGTTCATGTATTTAAAGGATCTCAAACATAAAATGGTAATTGTAAAAGATAAGAGGCTGTGGAGACAGGGTAGACCTAATATGCAAAACCAAGTTATAGAGAAATCAAGGGAAATTTAAAAAGGCTGTTTGAGGTGACTGAGTTAGGGGCCAGGAGGGAATCTGGATTGCAAATTAATTTGATACTATGTCATTCTATGGTATTTTGCCTTGTGGCATATGGATGCCTTTTAAGAGAAAATAACTTCCAAGTCTTACATTGTTCACTTGAATTAAGTCTATCATATTTTGCATGTGTTACACATACAACTTTGTGAAAACTCTGTATATATAGAAAG
>JADRCC010576223.1:0-13980 GCA_019843855.1 Hylomyscus alleni
AAAAAATTGCCATGGGTACACATCACAATGGCTGCCAGATAGGAACTGTATCTGGGGCTATGACGATGGCACAGCAGGTGAAAGCAATTGCCACACAAGGGCCATAACCTGAGTTTGTCCCCCAGAACCCTCAAGAAAAGCTGGATGTTGTGGAATACATCTGCAACCCCTGAAGTCCTACAGAATAGAAGGCTGGGATAGGAGAATTGTCCACAAGTCCACCCACCAGCTATATATAATATGTAATCCATGTATTTTCAGTAAAAGCAAGAAGAGAAGCTTTGTCTCAACAAAATCAAAGGAAAAGACCAAGTCCGGAAAGCTTTGATTTCTCTTCTGACCTCAGTTCTCATACCATGTGCCCACATTCTCACACACACACACACACACACACACGCACACAGAGAGAGAGAGAGAGAGAGAGAGAGACAGAGAGACAGAGAGACAGAGAGACAGAGAGACAGAGAGACAGAGAGACAGAGAGACAGAGAGAGACAGAGAGACAGAGCCAGGGCTTACCCCAGAGTCATACACAGAGGTTTGAGAAGTCAGAGTGTGCCAAAAAACAAACAAACAATAAACACTTTGAAACATTGCAAACAAGATCCAAACTAGGAAACAATTCCTCCCACCTACCTTGCTCCTCATCCCCACTCCTGAATGCCCTTGGGTTTCTTCTTCTGCCTCCAATGTACCTTGCATATAAGCCAGACCATCCTTACACACACACACACACACACACACACACACACACACACACACACACACCACTGCCCCTGCTCCTGGCTCTGCTCAGATATCTTAGCATATGATTGCTGTTTGGCTGTCTCATCTCTGCAGAATGATGCTAGGTTAGGGGTTATTTCTTTCTCTTATTTTCTTGACAATGAACATGTATAGCGTGTAATGCAGTCCTTTTGTTTAACTTTTTTTTTTTTTAAGACATCAGTCATCTATCAGAAGGGAAATGAGAACACTACCCCCGCCCAGTACATATTGCCTCTATTTTGCCACTAGCTGCAAAACTCAACAAATATACCCTCACATGGGCATATGCACCTGCCAATCACTCACTGTTAGAATCAAAAAGCTCTGGGATGTGTGGGCTTCCCCCGCTAGGCTGAGCTTGATGCATAGTGTAGGGAGGGACAGTTAATACCACATTGCCTTGGAGGCTTAGCAAACACTTCCAGCTTTCCTTACACGGTTTTGGAAGTGGCCAGGCAGTATGGTGACCCTGCAAAGCACGTTCCCACTTCATCTCAAAGCCTGTGTGTATTTTGATGGAAATATAATCCATATGTTTGCTTCGTTTCTATCTCCTCCTGCACACACTGTGCTAAGAGCTAGCTGATGGATGGCCAAAGCCCCTTGGAGACTTCTTAGAGCATTTTTTTTTTCCTTAACAGAAAAAGGAAGCTGCCTTGGCTGGCAATAGCCAGAGCTTGCCTGCCAAAGGTCTGCAGAGAGCCAAGTGCAGAAGCCAGTGGGCAAAGAAACAGATGGAGGATCAGGGTCAGCTTTCTCCAGGAAGAAGGCGGAATGGCTACTCTCTGCATTCAACATTTATCAAGCATCTGCTATTTACTGGCTGCAGTTCTACAGGTAGGTGACAGAAAAATAGCAAGATGGCCCCTCCCTGGGTTTAGGACGCTTCTCACTTTTCATACAGGTGTT
The DNA here is from genome assembly GCA_019843855.1 of Hylomyscus alleni. Taxonomy (NCBI): domain Eukaryota; kingdom Metazoa; phylum Chordata; class Mammalia; order Rodentia; family Muridae; genus Hylomyscus; species Hylomyscus alleni. The sequence goes on from JADRCC010576223.1 coordinate 1,678, forward strand.
AGCATTTTTTTTTCCTATAAAAGGCCAGAGAAACAATAATTTTGCTTTCCAAGGGAGAAGGCCCCTGGGCCCGGTTCTCAGCAAAGCCAGTGGTGTGAAAGCAATCAGAAACAGCACACTGATGGGGAAGGGGGCCAAGGTCCAGCAGAACTCAATCACTATCAGGGTGGAAGCTGAGCCTGGTGATTCATGCTTGTCACCAGTATTTCACAAGGCAGAAGAAACAGGAGGACCACGAGTTTTAAGCCAGCCTGGGCTACAGGGAGGCCATCTTAACCTTTGCTCAAGGTAGAAACATTTAACGGCACCAAATGCGACCACGTCCCACCTCTGACAACAGCAATTCCCTATCATTTTTCTCTCATTCGATAAATATGGATATCTCCAATATAGAGATGAACATCCCTAAAGCCTTCATCATGACAGAATTAACCCTATTTCTCTGCTGGACTTGAAGTAAGGAGAGCAAATATCCCAGCCAAGAGTGCCTCTACCAGTAAGCTTCATTCAGGGCCTGTGCCTTTACTTCAGTGTGAATCACATGGCTCCTGCTACTTGAATCCCATGGGGCCCAACATGTTGTAATCATCTTCATGAAACTGGCAATTGGTGGGTGTACACGTGTTTGGGGATGGACAGTCACCAGGCTGCCTTAGCAGTGCCAGGGGCAGTGTAGGAGCTTCTTGGGATCCTTCTTTTCTTTTCTTTTTTTTTTTTCCGAGACAGGGTTTCTCTGTGTAGCCCTGGCTATCCTGGACTCACTCTGTAGACCAGGCTGGCCTCAAACTCAGAAATATGCCTGCCTCTGCCTCCCAAGTGCTGGGATTAAAGGTGTGCACCACCACACCCGGCGGGATCCTTCAAATAAGATGAGACATGAGCTGAGTCCCCCAGTGACTTGCTCAGGAGGATCTATGCCTGGGAAGGGCACCCCTTGGCACAGTGCTTCAGAACACTGAACTGTGTGTTTCTAGACAGGTCAGTCCTGCTTCGGGCAGATCTCAGTGCCAGGAGACCACGTGACTCTTCGAGGACTCGAGGGGAAAGAGGTAGCCATCTCCAAGACTCTCCCATCAGCCTGGCATCTGTTCTGGGTCCAGGGGGGAGAACTTTAGTCCTGACTGGCCCCTGATTAGATGACCCTAGCTTTCCATTTCTGGCTTTAAGGGATGTGATTTGACACCCAGACTTAAACCTTTGTGGGGAGATTCATGTAATGACATTATGACATCTTGTGGTCACTTAGAGGAACCCATGCTAATCCCATCCAGTTTCTGTCCTAAGGAAAAAAAGTCCCATTCAAAGGCCAACCAAGGAGAGAAGGATGACGTCATTCTCTTCCTCACTGGCCTCCTAAGTGTGCTTCTACCATCAAGTCTCAAATTGCGGCCCTGGACCAGCAGGACCAGAGGTACCAGGACCCACAGGACTCTTTAGCCTCCTGGAGCAGAAGCTGCTCTTTTTGAGAGCAGAGTAAGGTACCTGGTGAGGAGCTTGAGCGGCGTTCCTCTGCTCCACCCCATCATGAATTGGCATCTAATTTGCTTCTGTTCTCATTACTAGGTAAAGGGCAAGCAAGAAAAGGAAGCCAACAGGATGTTACTAGAGAAGCAACCACAACGGATCCAGCAAATTCGAAGGTCCCCTGGGCTAAGTTAGTCATTTTGCTTGTCTGTGATCCTCATGTTTATGGGTGGGCTTGCTAGATACCATTCTAGGTGCTGTATACACCCTCTCACAATCAGATAGACGCTACAGTTGCCCCATATCGCAGAGGACAAGACTAAAGTTTACAGGGAAGTTGGGTCCCAGCTACCCCTGCAGACAGTGAACTCTGCTCAGTCCTCAGATCACATTAGAATCAGAATGGAGGAATAAAGAGGTTCTATACAAATAAAAAAGCAACCAGGGTCGGGAGTTCCAATCAACAGGGAATGTCAGTGTAGACTAGAAAGAGGGAGAAAGCACAGATAAGAAACAAACTCTGGGTCTTGGTATCTCTTCTCTAGCAAGTGCCTACAAGAAGGCAGCCAATAAGATTATGCCAGGTGGTAGTGGCACACTCCTTTAATCCCAGCACTCTGGAGGCAGAGATAGGCAGATCTCTGGGTTTGAGGCCAGCCAGATCTACAAAGTGAGTTCCAGGACAGCCAGGGCTACACAGAGAAACCCTGTCTCAGAAAAAGGAAAAGAAAGGAAAGAAATGGGAACAAGGAAAAAGAAAAGGGCTAAGATTATGCACTGCAGAGTTAGAATTCCCCATAGGAGGAAGACCTGGATGTGATGACAGGAATGAGAGGAAGGCTAAAAGTCAATGCAAGCCTAGGCTGCTACTCACACCCTAAACCTCCTCCCGGGCCCACCCTAGATACAGTTGCCTCTCAGGAGAGGCCAACCTTAAGAATGCTGATTTAGGCCGGGTGGTGGTGGCGCATGACTTTAATCCCTGCATTTGGGAGGCAGAGACAGGTGGATTTCTGAGTTCGAGGCCAGCCTGGTCTACAGAGTGAGTTCCAGGACAGCCAAGGGCTACACAGAGAAACCCTGTCTCGAAAAACCAAAAAAAAAAAAAGAAAGAAAGAAAGAAAGAAAAAGAAAAGAAAAGAAAATTAAAAAAAAAAAAGAATGCTGATTTAGAAAACATCAGATGCAGCTAAATTCAATGCAGCTGAAGACAGGCAGGAAGAGCTATGTGGAAATCCAGAGTGGTGGATGTCCCCAGGAAGGTCAGATTCAGAGTCGTTTCTCCACCCCAGGTTCACAGTGTCTGAGGTCTAGCTCAACAGCACCCAGCCACTACCCCAACATGTGAGAAGGTGGCCATTGGCAAGTCAAGGAGACAGGTCTCAGAAGAAACCAACTCTGTTGACACCTTGTTCTTGCAGGATGGGAACTGAAGTTCTCTTTCAACCACCCAACCTGGGGTTTTTTGTTGTAGCATTCTGATACACTGGGATGTGGTTGAGGTGTCCCTGAGGGTCCATTATGAGGGTCCTGAAAGTGGTGATTTTGGAAGATGGGGCCTGGTAGGGGATGTCCTGAGTCAAGAGGTCTTCTTAAGCAATACTGGTCTGCAGGAGGGAGTTCTTAGAAAGGATGGTAGTATCAAAACCTAAATCTATCTTGGCTTTCTCTCTTTCTCTCCCTCCCTTTCTTCCTCTTTCTTTTTCTCCTTTTCTCTTTCTTCCCCCCTCCAAGCCCTCCATCTTTCTCTCTTTTTCCCCAACCCCCCACCTCTCTCAGAGTTGAAACCTCTTGGTTATTTCCAAATTTGCTCTGCCTTTCCCATCTGAGCCATGAAGCCCTATAGCCAAAACACAGCCTTCCTTTGTAGAGAATAAACTGTCAAACTCTAAAATTTTATCTCCTATCTATCTATCTATCTATCTATCTATCTATCTATCTATCTGCAGGGTCTCATGACTCCCAGGCTAGCTTCAGACTTGCTATAGAGAATAATGTTAAACTGCTGCCTCCACTACCCAAGTACAGATGTTACAATTACTTATGGACACATCTGGTTTATGCAGCTCTAGGGTCAAACCTAGGACTTCATGTATGCTAGGCAAGCACTCTACCAACTGAAACACAGCCCCAGCCTCCAACTTCCCCTAAATAGAACTCTTTCTCTCCAGAGTAGCCCATGTTGGGTATTTCTTGAGAGTGACACAAAGAGATGAGAGCACACTTCCCAGCTATCTGATACCAAAGACCACACCAGGCAGCAGACAACTCATGTTCCTGATTCAGAAGAAAAACAAATCATAGTCATAGGAAACTGCTCCCTGGATGAGTGAGTCACCCTCCAGGGACTCAGACACAGTCTTTGCTGTCCCCTTCATCTTCTCAGGGCCCAACAGGATACACAGGGAAGGACATCACCTTGCAAAATCAGCTGCCCAGACCCAGCCAGGAGCTCCAGCCAGGCCTAGATGCCCAATGCCCTGCTTGCTCACTGGCATTAACCACAGTTCTTTGACATCTAGAACCTTCTGCAGCCAGAACCAACTGATTCAGTCCGCTTACAAGACTGGTGCTTCCTCATACCCCTACCTCATGCAAGAGTTAACACATCAGCTTCCCTGGAGATGCTAACATAGTTGGGCTCTTTCCAAGATGTCACCCAGAAATTCCTAGTGTAGGTATATTAGGAAAACACTGGAAGTTGTCTTAGGAAGATGTTTCTCTTCTTGTTTGGGGTATTTGAAGGCATGAGGGTAGTTTTAGAGTCCTGCTGCTATAGGACCTGTTAGAACCTTTCATACAAGAAGCATGCTGGCTCCTCTGGTCCAGTCAAAACTTTTTCTGTGTGAACTTTGGGAACTGTGTGAACACTCTTGTTACAGCTTTTTAACTCACGTTTCTGGTATATGGAGAAATTCAACCCAAAGTTGAAGGGATGAGCTCTGGACCGAGGTACTGAGATGTCTGATAAAGCCTCCAAGGAGCACAAGGCGGGCGGGGAGACCTTGAGTTTGGTTGCTAACACTGAACAACAACAGCCAAATATCGCATCAGACTTTATCCTAGAATTTCAGTTGCCCTGATTCGAGGCAAGACTCTGACATAAATATGTTTAAGATTGTTCCTGATTTGCCCTAATGCAAAGTCAGGATTAGAAGCCAGAGAGGCAAAGCTGCAGGGGTCTGCCTCCCTCCGTGATAAGAGGTTAATAAACTTGCATAGCAGAGAACACACAAACACTAACCATAATACATACTACAGAAACACATATACATACATATGCACACACAAACACTACACATACACACACACTACATAAATATATATACATATGCACACACAAACACTACACATACATACACACTATATAAATATATATACATATATGCATACTCTTATATACTGTGCACATGTAAACATACAAACACTACACACACATATACACTATACACTCAAATACTACACACACATATATACTAAACATCTATACACATGTGTGGACACATTGTATACACACAAATATATATACTACATGTGCATACACATACTATACATACAAATCTTACACACACATATATGCACTATAAATACAAATATACATGCATGCACAAATACAGGCACACATCAGAAGTTCAGGCCCTTTTACACTTCCCTTTATGCGAGGCTCAGCAGGAATCTGCCTCCCAGCTGCCTCCAAAAACAGCAACTCAAAGGTGATCAAGTTCCCTGAGGACTGAGCAACACCCCCAAGTGGGGCTGGCTTGAGTTTTTAACCTCAGTATTACCACCTTCTAAGCCTTAGAGGCAGAAGTGCAAAATCTGAAAAGATGAGTCTGACCTTCCATACAGTCTGGTGGTTCAGTCAGTACATACCAGGTGTGTGTGTGTGTGTGTGTGTGTGTGTGTGTATCTAAGGACAACTCCAGGGATTCAGTTCTTTCCTACTTAGCAACTCCTGGGTCATCAGGCTTGGAAGCAAGCATTTTTACATGCTAAGCCGTCTCAGTGAGCTAGGAACAACAAACCTGGGGGCTGGAGAGATGGCTCAGCAGTTAAGAGCACTCGTCGCTCTTGCAGAAGACCAAGGTTCAATCTCCAGCACGCTATGGTGGCTCACAACCTTCTATAACCTCAGTTCCAAGGAATCCAATAGGCATATGTGTAATGCGCTTACCCCACATAGGCAAAGCATTCATACACATAAAAGTAAAATAAGTCTATTTTTAAAAAAGAAACAAAAACTTTTACGAAGTACCCTACACGTGTGCACGCACACACAAACACATACACACCTCTGTATGCTCCTTGGATGTATTGTTTCCCCCCCCCCCCATAAAACAGCTTCCAAAAGAATTGGTGGGTGCTGTTTTGAGACCCCATTTCATTCATGAAGAAACTGAGGTTCAGAGTATCACAATAGCTTAGAAGCTGCCCAGTGGAGCCCAGCTTCTAAGTGGTAGAGCTGAGCAACTCTTAGCCTAACAGCTGAGCTCTAAGGTCTTGCCCAGGGCCAGAAGGGCGGGGGCAGGGGATTTCTGTGGAAGCCAAGTTCAAGAACAGGCTTCCTGGGGGAAGATGCCTTTGAACTGGGTAAAGAAAAGCCCTGTAAGAGTAGGAGTGTCAACAGCCAACACTCCCAGCTGAATTCTGACACTTAAGGAAAAAGAGAGTCTTGGCAGTCCGTGGCAGGGAGGGAAGGAAGCCCAGGAGAGAGGACTATGTTAAGGCTGTGGGGGGATCCACTTCCGTTCCATTGCTGAATGGACTCTCGGACCCTGAAGAGTGGGAGGGGAGACAAGCAACAAAGGAAACAGGCTAAGATGCCGGGCGTGGTATAAGCCTGCTTGTTCGGGCTCCCGGAGGTCCATCTGGTCTATCTGTGTGCCCAAGGTCACTCATCTGGGAGAATCGAGGCCAAGACGGGAACTCGAGTTGGCCTGACTGCACGCCTTTCTTACTTGTTGAGGAAATGGGACTTCCTGTGAGGCCTGGTAGATAAAACACACACTTTTCTCTGCTCCTTCCTGAGAACGGCTGGCACGAGCACAAAGGACTGGAAAACAAAGTCATAAATAAGTCTGCCACGAGCAAGGGAGGAGGAGGAAAATGCTCAGGCAACCGAGAGACGCCGCGCATGTATGAGTACGTGCAGATCCCTGTCTAACGGGGCTCCTACGAGACTGAGAAGCAGGTGGAAGAGCAATAAAGAGGCAGAAGTCACGCTCAACGTAAGGAAAGAAACAACAGAAGAAAAGCGAACTATGTCCCCCAAAGCCCCTAAAAACATCAAGAGTCGAGGTGCAGGCTGCCCTGGGAGCACGCTGGGCGGAGCCAAAAGGAGCATTAGTTTACTAAATAAGAATCTAATGGCTGCCAGGCATAGTGGTACCCACCTTTAATCCTAGAGCTCCAGAGGCAGAGGCAGGGTGATCTCTGTGAGTTGGAGGCTGGCCTAGTCTGCATAGTGAGTTCCAGCCAGGACTTCGTAGTAAAGCCTTGTTCCTGTCACAGGCTTCTAATACCAGCACAGAGGAGGTGGGAGGAGGCTCATCATTGGGACTGGATGGCCAGCCTGCCTAGTGTATTTTGCGAGTGTAAGACCAATGAGTAATCCTTGTCTATAGAGTGGGCCCGGGGAGGTGGCTCAGTGGATGAAGACACCTGCTGTCAAGTCTCATCTTCAATGCTGAGTTCGATCCTCAGGACTGACCCAATGGAAAAAAGAGAACCGGCTCCCATAGACGGCTCTCTTCTGGAAACTCATGCACTGTGGCATGCACCAACCCTCAGCACATACAATTAAATAAATACTTTTCTACAAGGTGGTTGGTATCTAAGAAAGGACACTTGAAGTTGTCCTGCAGCCCCCACTCAGAAACACATATTCATATACACAGAGAATCCAGATCCATAGGCCCCGCCTACCTTTCTACCTCCAGAGGTTTACCCTGCAGCAAAGCAGACACAGAAGATTTAGACTGGGGCCTAGGGACATACAGAAGGTTGAGGCTTACCCGGCTAAATCTAAAATGGGAGGAGGAGTATGTTAAGTGAGACACAGGATTCTACAGGGTGAGGGACATGCCCAAAGCAGGCTTGTTTCCAGGGAGACCATTGGTCCTAGTATAGATATGATAGACAGATTTCAGAACTAAAACCAGAAGGAAACACCCTTCTTCAATCCTCTGAGGCCTGAAGATTCTTTTCTAGAAAAAGCCACCAAGGCATTCGAGAAAGTCCTGCAGAATAAGGAGGAAAGAAATGTCCTTGAGATGATAGTTTCCTTCTGATAGCCAAACAGCCCGTCACCAGTCTCTACCCCATAATCCTCCACTCAGAAGCTCCATGGCAGGACAGACTCAGTGGTTAGGACTAAGGGCTGTCTGACCACAGAGGGCATCAGAGGGGGAAGCTGTGGCCAAGCACCTGAAGTCCGCATCAGTTAGGTAAGACACCCTAGGGATGCCCAGAAATACCCAGGGGAGACTTCTGGATGTGTGCATCACTGCATGAGCATTAAGTGTCAAGACGGCCAGGGAACAAGGCTGGGAGCCAGAGGGCCTGTCTGGCACACCGCCCAGAGGAACTGGTGTCTGGAAACAACCCAAACACCCATCAAAATGACAGTGACGAACAGATGGTGCCTATCCATACAGCAGAGTAAAGAAACAAAGCGCTGATTCAACAAGGATGGAGGTCTAGAATATTCTTTGGGGCTGGGGATGTAGCTCAATGGTAGAGCACCTATGTGTACAATGCACTGGGTTTCATCTTCAGACACACACACACACACACACACACACACACACATACACACACACACACACACACACACACACACACACACACACACTGTGATGAGAGAAGGGGAACAGATCCAAAAAGTCACATACCGTATGAGGTACCAGGGTCTGCAGATGGTGGGTAAAGAGAAGGAAGGAGTTGACTTAGGGTTTGTTGTAGTTTGATGTGAATTGTCCCCACCACCACCACTTACACCAGGCTAGTGTGGGGTGAAAATTCAGGTGGCTGTAAACTCTTTGAGAGGTAGGCTATAGGGTGAGATTTACCTCTGCAGCAGCACAATCTCTCTGCTCCCTGGCCTGCCAAAAATGTACCACACAGCATAGCCTTCTCCTGCCACACAGCATAGCCTTCCTCGCCATGGCTAACTGTTCCCTTCGAAACCAGCAGCCAAAGTACACCTCTACTCGCCTAAGTTGCTTCTTTTAGGCATTTTGTCTTGGTGATGAGAAAGATAACTTAATGTAAGGCTCATAAATGTTGTAGAATCAGATAGCGCTGATGGGTTCTCAGGTCACAGATGCACAAATTTCAGTGAGCTGCACACTTTTTTGAATGATTAGAGGCAGTCAGCGGGTAATAAATGATGTTTGATTCCCAGAACCACATAAAGGTGGAGAGAAATGACTCCACAGAATTATCCTCTGCCCTCCACAGGCTCCACAGCGTGTGTAAACTTATACACATACAACAGTAATACTGTGTTATAATAAAAAATAATAGCCAGGCGGTGGTGGCGCACGCCTTTAGTCCCAGCACTTGGGAGGCAGAGACAGGCGGATTTCTGAGTTCGAGGCCACCCTGGTCTACAGAGTGAGTTCCAGGACAGCCAGAGCTACACAGAGAAACCCTGTCTCGAAAAGCCAAAAATAAAAATAAATAAATAAATAAATAAATAAATAAATAAATAAATAAATAAACAAACAATAATAACTGCTACTATTATTAATCTTTTATTCTTTTTAGCAGGTTAATTATACTGAGGTCAGCCTAGGCTACACCATGAGTCTGCCTGGGTGTGTGTATCAGAGGGTTATCTATTTTATAACTTCAACAAAACATTTTTTTTAAAAGCTAATCAAAAAAAAAAAAAAAAAGACCCGAGAACTGATACAGCAGACTGTCTTTCCCGTGTAGCCCAGGAAAATACAAACAACCCTGGCTCTGAAGCGCAGATCCTCTAATCCACTCCACACAGGCCCTGGTCTCAAGAAGCCCCAGAGAGGAGTGGGGTAGAAGACAAGCTGGCTCCGTGCAGGCTGAGGCTGCTGGGCCCAGAGATACCCATCCCCAGAGCCACTAGGGAAGAGAGCTTTATCTTATTGCTAGGGAGTCTTAGTGGCAATAAGATAAAGTCGAAAACAGATGAATCAGACCCCAGATTAATGGGGGAAACAGAACACTGTGAACTGGAAACTGCTTTCCTCTTCCCCACCAGAGTCTTGGACACCACTCTCCAAGTCCTCAGTGGGCTCTGCGGTCTTCTGGCATACGCCAAGTCCCGCAGGTTTCCGGAATGTTCTCATGAGAAATTGTCAATAATCAGATGCCACAGACTCTGCTTTGTGTAACTGCTTAGATTTGTTTAAGAAACAAAATTAGGAAGGAAAGGCATTTTTTTCCCCTTGTTAAAGCCTGGGGGGACTGTTGGTATTCCAGTCTGGTCTCCAGAGACCTCTTTCTGCTCTGAAGGAGTGTGAATACACAACATTCCAGCCAGCCACAGACAGCCCAAGGGCCTGTCACAGCCTCCGCCCAGGAATGTACAGACCCCAGCATCCGTCAGAGCCTAGCAGGCCTGCCTGCTCCATATGCCTCCCAGGAAACTTCCTATAGTTCCTAGGCTGTGGGACAACCAGTTTTCCTTTACAACGAAATGTTTTTTCTTCCTTGACACTAAGGAATCTTATATTTGAAGTCACAAAACAGGAGGCACGTTTAGGCACAGGGCTGCTCAGATTGGTAGAGAAATTAGGGACATATCCTTAGAACTTGGCTTTGGAACCACAAAGGGAGTCCCCACAGCACTGTCTGCTAACCCTCCATCTGCACATATATACCCCAATTTTCAACGGATGTATCAACGTATCTTTTCCTAAAAGGGAGGTGATCCAGAGCAGAAAAGGTATTGCTATGCAAGCATGCGTGAGAACAAGACTGTGAGTTCCTAGTTCAAATCCACATAGAATCCAGGCATTCCACTCAAGCTATTGTGAAATCCCAGTATTCCTATGGGCAGATAGGAAGAGGAAATGGGAGAGTCTTTGGAAGTACAAAGGTCAACTAGCCTGAGGAACCCAGCAGAAAACTAAGAAGTTAACTTCTATTAACAAAGTTAAAGCCGGGCGGTGGTGGCGCACGCCTTTGATCCCAGCACTTGGGAGGCAGAGGCAGGCGGATTTCTGAGTTCGAGGCCAGCCTGGTCTACAGAGTGAGTTCCAGGATAGACGGGCTACACAGAGAAACCCTGTCTCGAAAAAAAACAAAACAAAAAACAAAAAACAAAAAAACCAAAGTTAAGGGTAAGGACCAATACCCAGGTTGTCCTGTGACTTCCACGTGTACACAATAGTATGCACCCCTATTCACATATATGGATGTGCGTGTCACACACACATAAATGCGTAAGTTGTATGAAAACAAAAATGTGTATTGAGGTTTCCATTGTTTTTTGTTTTGTTTCTGCCTTTTGAGACCAGATCTAGCTAAATCTCCTGGACTGTCTTGGAACTCGCTCTAATAGACCAGACTGCCTTCAAACTTGCAGTGATCCTCCTGCCTCTGCCTTCTGAGGTCTGAGATGGAAGGATTTCTTGTCTGTCAGTGTAGGAACAAGCAGGGTGGGGGCAGCCAGTTTGAAGAGAGTGGAGGAAAAGATAAAACTTGGCAACAGGCAGAATCAGGGATAGAGAAAAGCTATGAAGTTCGACGCTGTGATGGGTGTCCTCCAGGTCAGTGGACTCACGCTCTTTGAGGATGTCACTATTAGACAGAAATCACTTGTGGATGATAGGACCAAATTATTTGCAAGTTATCAATCTTCTAAAAATTAGCACTGCATGTTCCCAAGCCCAGACCCAAACACTAAGTGACCCAGATCACTGTGTGGGGTCAGCAGGCGTGTATGGCTGAGGAACAGTCAATCAATCTCTGCTTCCTGGGCCATATGGTCCCTGTTGCCACCATTCGGCACAACAGCACACATACTGGTCGCCATGCACATGAATGGGTGTGGCTGGGCTCCAACAGAATGTTATTGACAAAACATCCGCAGGCAGCTCGTGCCCAAAGCTTCCGATACCATCAGGCAGGGCACTCACAGGATGCTAGAGTAGCATCCAAAGGATGTGAGGTCATCCTCTGACTATTTTCAAGTGTTTTCTTAACATACAGACACGGAAACCAAGAGGGAACCTGGCAGAGAGGGAATTTTAAGAGAGGGAATCTCTCATCTCTTTGTTCTTTGGAAGTTGATACTCTGCCCACCTCTTCCTACACGGAGGCAGGCTGAGCGAAGGTACAACAACAGAAGCAGCTCCCTGACCCCATCACTTCCTTCCCAGCATCGCTGAGATGAAGGAAGAGTCTTCGCTCTTTTGCCCCAGAGAGGATATATACTCAAGCAATCAGCGGTCCTCAGCAGACCAGCGAGCCTCTCTTAACACCAGCTACCATGTGATGGCAAGTGTGCAGTGGTTTCTTCCAACCAGAACCAGGAGAGTGTGGGGCAGGCCGGAGGGAAAAGGGAAAGCAGCTCTCTGACCTCAGAGTGCTGCGAACATTTCCTTTCATCTCTAGGGATAAAAGACTTTGTTCCTTTTTCCTCTCAGATACAATAATTTCTCCCCAAACCCACCATCATAGCCATCTGTTGGTGCATTACAGCCATGCCGAGAGAGATGTAATTGAATGCTGTCCCTATATGTGGCCCTGGCCCTTTAAGCAAGCCGTTGATCATCTCTGAGGCTTGTGGTTGCTTTGAAAAGCCACCAGACTAAGCGTGTGAATGGCGGGGGGGGGGGGGGGGGGGGGGGG
>JADRCC010576224.1:0-18025 GCA_019843855.1 Hylomyscus alleni
CCTTCATACTGTAGAAGTCTGAACTCCTGCAGGGCACTATACAACCAAAAGCAGGTGTTTGAGTATCATTTTATGGTCTCTTTTCTTCTTATAAAGCCACAAATGCTCAATAGGTGGGAGCTCTACTCTGATGACCTTGTCTAACCCCAAAGCACCTCCCTGAGGCCCCACCTCTGAATGTCATAATAGGATTAAAACTCTACCCTCTTAATACCTCTCAATGGGGATTAAATGCCAACAGACCCTGGGGATATACTGCATTAAGTCCAAACCAGAGCTGCGGCGGCTGATCCTAATACCAGTACATTATTTTCCTATATCTTGTCTTATGAATCTACTTGCCTCAGTCAAGTTTAGACTTACTACTTTGGCCTCCACACTACTGCTGCTGTAATTTTAATCACACACACCAGCCCGTGCTCCTTCAGAGCTGCCCCTTGCTGTGTAGTCAGCCACAGGCTCTATAAAGATTCCTGTTTGGTTTGGAGTGGGAGTGTGATGCTAAGGGCGCCTTTCTGAGAGTGAGTTGAGAACTTAATCCTCTAGCTCTGAGGTGGAGAAGATGAAGAATTACAATCACCACTAAATAGTGGATAAATAAAAGACCCCTGTGCTTTTAAAACTTGGGTTGATAAGGGCTCGAATATATATAGCTCACTTGGTAGAGTGCTTACCTAATACATACTAAGGCTTGGGTTTGGTCCCCAGTACCTAACAGGTCAGATGTAGTAGCTCATGCTAGCAATGCCAGTACTTGGTAGGTAACATTCACTTTAGAAAGTAGTTCCAGGGCATCTGTGGCTACATAATGAGTTGAGGCCACCTTGGAGCTATGTGGTACGCTAAGGATTAAAACTGAGGTCTGTATACTGCTAAATAAGTGCTTTAGCTCCCAAGACCCCCCCCCTTAAACAACAGACAAAAAATAATTTCCAGTAGATGAAAGAGGCTATGTCCCACTGGGCCTTGATTCTTTTTAAGCTAAACCAAATATTTAACAATTATCCCTTCCAAGGAATGTGATTAAGTACTCTGGCTGTTTTAAAAACATTATTTTACATCCCCACTTTGTCAAAAAATATAAGGTCCTGTCAAGATCATCTCTCGTCCATCATCCACGAAACCAGTTCACTGATCTCTACTGAGGGCTTGATCTAAACACTCTACCAGCCACACTGCACACTAATGAACCTGGGGGTCTGAGAAGGGTAGGAATCTAAGTGGGTTAGTTCCATCTTTCTTGCCCAGTACCAAGTGTGTAAGATATTGCCTGTGGTTCACAACACAGCTCCTTCTGTAGATCAAAGGAGGGCATTTGAGCAAGAAGAGAAGAATGGCCTTGCCTGGGGCTTAGGAAGAGTTAGCTGTTCAAATACCACTGAGAGTTTGTAGCATTGGCCACAGCTGATGAATCCTAAGACTGGCCAAAAGCCTCTTCCTTCTTAGAAGAACATCCAATTTCTAAATATTGAGGCTACAAATTAAATGAAGAGCTATGAGCTCTTTTTCATTTTCATTCAAATTCGGAATTGGGTATTATATAAGATGATCTTATCTGAGGATAACCTTTAGCTCTTTTTGACATAGGTGTAGTAGACTAAGCATACCAGGTCTTGGAAACCCAGAGCTGATTTTCTTAAATTATCAGAAAAGTCAATACACTATACTCTCAGAAAGAAATTGTTTAACAAAATCCCAGTGTAGCAGAGAAGGTCCCTTGGGTTATGATGATATAAAACCGTCTGTAACTCCCGTTCCTACAGAGATCCTACACCTTCTTCTGGTTTCTGCAGGATCACACCAACTGGTGGTGCCAACACACAGCCAGCAAACCCACCCCATGTGCTTCTACCTCACATTCACAGTATTCTGCCCAAGCACACGGGTCCTCCAACTATGGTAGACTAAGCCCTGTAAAACTGTGAACCAAATGGTGTTCCTTTTGGGTTGTCCAATCAGGAATTATGTCACAGAGTCACAGAAAGAAGAATAACTAACAACTTACAGTATCAGAGAAATATGCAGAATTCCTCAAAGCCTTGTAAATTAAGATGTGGACGTTGAGAGACATGGGAAGGGGTGCAGCTATTGGGTCAGAAGAATATATATTTTGATGTTTTTTGTGGAAACTGTGTCGGTAAATCTGCCATTTGGTTGGTCATGTGTAGTCACATTAAATTAGCCCTCCCTGCTACATAAAATGTTGGGAAAGCAGCAGTTATGTGGCCACCATTGTCTCTATCCCACAGCAGAGTCAAGCATTCTGTACAGAAGCCCTTGAGGCGGCCTGTCTCCTTCAGGGAGGTCTCCCAGTCTCCAAACTTTCTGGCCACAGACAGTCCATCTGTTTGTTGATCTTTTTCTAGACTGCTCATTACTTGAGCCTGTGATTTTTGAATCCAGGCTGACGCTGCCTCTCAGAATATGGATAGCCTGTTCTGAATGAGGAAATGGCCACAATGGCTGAGGCCAAGGTAAAACTCTCACTAAGAAAACTCATCTAAATGAAGGCTTAGGCTTGCCTTCACAGCCAGTGACTCAGACTGCAGAAGTGCAGGACATGCCCTTGGGTTATTTGGGGGAACAAGGATAAATTTCCCTCTCAGATTTTTCTGGAAGTCTATCTTTGCATATATGAGGCAAGTCTGGGTCTTGCCTGGAATCCTGAACAGGACTGGCCAGCAGATTCCATTTGTTTCCTCTTCCAGCAGGCTGGGGGGTGGGGGCTGCTTATGAAACACTGGAACTACATATCAGATCAGTCAAGAAGGTCGTATGTGAGGAACAGGCACTTTAAAATACCTTTCCTGGCAGGGCAGTGTGGTACACGCCTTCAATGCCAGCAGGCAGGAAGCAGAGGCAGGCAGGTTTCTGTGAGTTCCAAGCCAGCTAGGGCTACAAAGTGAGACCTGGAGTTATCGATGCTTCTGAGCTACTGTGTGGGTGTCGGGGCCAGAATCCAGGTCCTCTGTAAGAGCAGCCACAGCTTCCAACAGGAACACAGCCCCAAACACACATCAGCACCCACACACTCCTACATGGACACACACATGCACACACATACACACACACACATATACACACACACCACACACACAGACATACTCACACATAAATACATTCACATCACATGCACACTTACACATGTACATACACATCAACACACATACACAATTCACACATGCATACACATATACACATTACACACACATATACACACTCACACATCACAGACACACACGTCAACACACATACATAAACTCACACAGATCACATACACACACATCAATACACACACACAATCACACTTGGGGGCGGGGAGTGCATTCATGACAGCAGGTCTTTATTAAGTTCACCATTCTAGCTCTATACAGAAAAAAATCAGATCTGGTTGATAAGCACAGACTGTCTGTCATGTGTAAGATCATGAGCTGGGCAGAGCATCCCACCAAGACAGCCTATGAGCAGCAGAGACTCTAGAGCCTTTAATATGTTATTTTGACTAAGCGATATTGACTAGTTTGAAAATCAAACTTACTGAATCAGCACATTTTTTGGGAATCTGGTAAACAGAATCGTAGCTGTGTCGTTGGCACATCGAGCAACTTAATCTCCATGCAAGATTAAATTTAATCTCAATGCTAAAAATGCCTTGCAGGCGTTTCTTTTATTCCAACTCATGGATATCAGACACCTTGGAAAAGAAAGCTACACACTTGTCTCCACCTTCCACCGCCTGTCACATCTGCCTTTGGTATATTTTATACTTTCAACTTTTACTCCTCAAATTTGCACTTGAAGCTCTCTGCAACATTTATGGTAAGATTTTGGAATTTGATCTTTGGGTCCAATGACCAGACTTTTAAAGAGGAAGTTCCATATAAACACTGTAGTGTTTGTAAAGGACCAACAGGGGTGACTTAGTAACATCCAGTATTGAAATTGCTTTAAAAGACGCTGTGTGAGGTCCAGTAGGAAATGTCCATTCTCATAACCTTGTTATCACATTGCCAGTCCTGGTTTCACTGCCAGAGAGTGCTGAGGATCGGTTTGTTATTTAGTTAAGCAGAGTCCCCAAGCGAATGCCAGCTCCAAGATTTTGAAACACCAGACCAAGCTGCTGAGGCTATGGAATCCCCAGGGACAGAAGCAGGCCAGCCTCTCAGAAGGTGCTGAGGCGGAGGAGACACCTACCTTTTGCCTCTTGCTAAAAAAACAAGCAAAGGCTACCACATGTCTCTTGGACTCATTCTTGATTTCAGGAGAGAAATTTCAGACCTGTTCTTTGGAGGACATGTTTTCAAAGGGGCCCGCCTCTGTCTGGTCTCAGCGTGTCCATGTGAATCTGTGGTTTGCATGTGTGTACGCATGTCGGTGCACTGGTGTGCGAAGGTGCACGCTTTGGGGGGGTGCACATAGGAATCAGCCATTCTTCACCTGAACCCAGAACTTGCCACTTCAGCTAGTCTGGTTCTCAGGTGGCTCCAGGGGCTCCAGTTTCTGCCTCCTGCACATTAGAATTACAAGTGGGGTTCTGCTCTTGCCTGGCGTTTGTCTGGGTGCCGAGGTTCCAAACTCTGGTCCTCCCACCTGAATGGCAAGCGCTGCACCCAATGAGATGAGCCACCTCCCCAGCCTCACTCTGTTTTAACCACAGAGTACACAGGGCTTGGCAACAAAACTGGAGCTTGAATAACCTTCATTTGTTTCCATCCTAAATTTAAATAAAAGAGAGAGAACTTCTAAGACTATTTAAGTATAGAAAGGTGGTTCACTACAATTTTTTATTTCTTGCAAGGCTAGAAGAGAGATTTCAATAATTTTAGTGGCTTTAAATCTGACCAAAATGGAATTGAGTTAGAAATAAGTAATGACATATTTTAGATTAGTTATGTAGAAAATATCCAACTATTTATAAGTTAAGCATGTTCCTAAAGTGACATATAATGATAATCTGTTCTATTCTGTTTTCTACTCTTACATCTATTCATTTTGTGTACGAGTATGTAAATGCACATGCAGTGGTATATGTGGAGGTCAAAGGACACCTTAGGGAATCAGTTCTCTCCACCCTGTGGGATGAGGGGATGGAGCATAGGTCAACAGTCTTGACAGCAACTGCCTCTACTCTAGAGCCATCTCATCTGTCCACACATAGTGGGTTTTTTTAAAGAAGAAGTAATTATGGAAATAGAAAATATTTCAAACATACAATACAAAAATACAATACTCAATAATACAAACTCAACAGATATAGTTTGTAGAATGTAGCTTAAACAATTCTCAGAAATGACTGTGTTCAAAAGAAAAGGAATTACTATCAAGTGTTTAGGTTTCTATCTTAAGAAATTAGAATAAGGGGCTGGGAGGTCCTCCGGGGTCGGGGGTACTTCCTGGGAGGTCCTCCGGGGTCGGGGGTATTTCCTGGAGGTCCTGGGGGGCGGGGGTACTTCCTGGGAGGTCCTCTGGGGTCGGGGGTATTTCCTGGGAGGTCCTCTGGGGTCGGGGGTACTTCCTGGGAGGTCCTCGGGGGTCAGGAGTACTTCCTGCTCATTCAGGGAAGAGTCTGGTTCCCAGAATCTACTTTGGGCAGCTTACTCTTACCTGTAACTCCAGCCCAGGGTTGATGCCGTCTTCTGGCTTCTGCTGGCACCCAAACACACATAGTAAGCACACAGAAACACATACACATGAATAAAAGTTGTTTAAGAAGTTAGAAGAAAAAAAGAGCAAATTAAACCATCAATTGGGGAAAAGAAATAATAATCTAGATTTTCTTTTTAATACGAAAGTATAGAAAAGAACAAAGCCAGAGGTTGTTTCTTCAGGAAGCTTGCTGTAAAAAAGATCAAGACATCATGGAAGCTGTAAACACATAGTGCTTTAGACACTCTATTAGGGAAGTCAGATGGTTGGAAAACAATACTTATTTCTTTAAAAAGAAAGAAAGGAATACATTCGTGTGTGCTATGGACATAGCTGGCCTGTGTGTGCCTGTCAAATAGAGGGGCCACTGAAGAAGCCCTAAGTCACAGTTTGAATCTCAATACATCCTGTGCACATGGCTTTTGGGGAATTTTCTGAAACATTGCTTTTTTTCACTATAAAGCACACATCTCCAAGTTGCTCCTTAGAAATAGAAGATTGTTTGTGTTTCCCCCTTACATCCAGCAACTGAGCTACCTTTGGAACTGAGAGCAGCCACAACTTACACTCTCTCCACATTCTGTGGGGCAAAGCAGGGCCTGACTGAACAGCTCCTTAGCCCCTACTTAGGACGTATTTATGCTAAATAGTCTAAGGAAAAAAGGCGTGTGTTTTAAAATCTAGAATGTGCAAGTTCCTCAGGCTTCAACCTGAGTTAATAATACCTGGGAACACAGGACCTTGCTCCCTGTCACACAGAGGCTTTCCAAAATCCAGCATAATTGTGGGCTGGTGGCAATCCCTCAGCTCGGTGGGAGGCCACTGCCATCACAGTAGCTGGCTGGCTGCCCCAGCAGGCAGAATCTCTGGGATCAAGGGCAAAAAGATGGGTGTGAGGGGAGGAAGGGACTAAAGAATTCCTTCCTGGATGAGGCTTGCTGGAGAGTTGGACCTCCCTGCGTGCAGCCTCCTCGGCTAAAGGCACCCTGCTGATGGACAGGCTCTGCAGAGGCAGCAGAAACAAAAACACCCAGTACCCCAGAGTAACTTGGGGTTAGGTTACAAGGCCAAAGTAACCGGGACTTTAGATAGACGTGATATGGCAGTAACTTCTAGGTTCAGTCCAGTAACCCCAAATTCAGGCCAGAAACCCATTAGCTGGAAGGTTTTGTCACGTGGCCAGTTTTTATGAGCTGAGAGAAATGGTAGGTTTATCTAAGCTAAAGCACAGCTTCCCTTTCACATTTATTTCTTCAATCAACAAATATTTAGTGACATTCTGTTGCTACAGCTCCTGCTCCAGGCATGGAGATTGCTAGGGCATGCTCTGGGAAGCTCGCACTGTCCCTATGGAAGCAGACAGCAGCAAGGAGACTTTCAAGACAGAGAGTGGCTCAGCCTGTGCCAGGAGAAAGGGGGCAGCAGGCAGTGGAGATAAAGGGATTAAGTCGAGTTCTGAGGCAGGACTGGTTTCTTGGAGTTATAGCCAGTGAAAGCCATATACTCCGAAGGGGCATATTGAGATTGAAACTGTTAATAATTTATGTTTTCATTACATTTAGTGTGTGTGTGTGTGTGTGTGTGTGTGTGTGTGTGTGTGTGTAGATGACAACTTGCAGGAGTCAACGATTATGGATAGCAGAGCTTCTTCATCTATTAGAGTGGAATGATCAAGTAAGAGAGCAGTTCAGCCTTTGGGGCCACCATGATAGAAGGAGAGTACCAATTCCAGCCCACTGATAGGAGCAGAAACCATAGAGGAGATAACGTGGGGCATGCCCGGGCCTCTCAGACGTCCCTCATGATTCCTACCAAGTGTCCACACTCTGTGTCCTCTCCTTCTCCCAGGTAAGGACTGAAATTACTGACTTATTTTAAAAACACAAAGCTGAGGGCTCCCAAACTTTCCCAGTGGGGTGGGAGATGAAGCTCTTCTCGATGACCACCACGCTGCGCCTTCGAATGCAAGAACTTGGCAGCAACCTTGCAAAGACGTTCACACTCAGACAGCCAGGTCAGTTATATCTAGAAACACCTGCCGCGTTAAACCACATCACCCAGGGATGGTGTGTTTCCCTGAACTGGCTAACAGGCAGACTCCACTTCTCTACACCTGTGCTGGCGTTTGACTTGAACCCCTACGTTGTGTTACACTGGGCAGAACCTGCTGGACTGCCTGCCTAGCAGGGCCTAGTGAAAACAAAACCAGACAGAATAAACTTCTCACTGTGAAGCTTTAACAGCATCTTCTCCTTTTTAAAAAAACATTTGGAAGTTTGTAACCATTATTAGCATCCCTTCCTTAAAAAGAAACTCATCTAAAAAATGGGAATTGAGGACTTTTAATTCCTTTTCAGAGAACCTACTGAAGCATGTGTCCACCATATGCAATCTCTACTCGATGCAACTAGTTCTTTCTTCCCTTTGAGAGCAAGTAATCCATCCAAATCTCTAACAGTATATCCTTCCCCATCTCTTCCTCCTACCTTCCTCCCCCTCACCCTCCGACCCACCCTCCATTCCTTCTTTCCTTTCCTTCCCCCTTCTGCCTTCCCTTCCTCTCTTTCTCTCTCCTTCCCTCCTTCTCTTTCCCTGTCATAGCTGAAACAGAATCTCAGTGTTTAAAACCATCTCTAAGCACTGCATTGATTAAGTGTCTTTCCAGTGCAGGCAACCTTGTAAACTCCAATGCAGACAAACCTTGAAGACAGGAATTGCATGCCAGACCAGATGTTTAAAAACACTAACTAGACTTTCTGAGTTCTCATGGACAGCCTCCTGCAGTTTTATTTATAAATCTTGGAGATCTTCCTAGGTTTTGCTCCAGTGGGCCTGAGAGGGCCTAACAACTTTGAATGTTTTACAGTTCCATACTTCAAGCAGCAAGGCCCCAAATGGAGTTAGTACTTATTCTGGCCTTGAGCATTTGCCCAAGTTTGATGCGTGGAGCCCTTAAATTCTCTGACCACACAGTCTGTCTTGCTTTCTCTGCATTCCCTATTCAGCACATGCCACTGTTACCTCCGTCTAGCCTTCCACCCAACAGGACCTCCACACCCAATCCATTCACAAGAACTGGCTTACCGCTATTCATCACTCTCTACCTTAATTCCCAGCCTCTACTTATAGCTGAGGCAATCAATTAATTCACCGTGATCATCTCTGTTATGATAATCTCTGTCCATCAAGGGCTTGCCTAGTTGAGGCTGTCTAACCTACTCAAGCCAACCCAGACTTCTTTGCAGTAATCCACATCCAGGGGGGATAGAACTGGGAATCAGGATTTCTGGGCAACCAAACTGACTATGAGATGACTTTTGAGACTAGAAATATTCCAAGTTTTGTTTTGTGTGGTACAAGTGTGTGTATATGTTTGTATGTATATACACAATTGCTTGTCAAACTCTCGACCCTGCCTTCCTCCTCTCCCTCCTCTTCCTCCTCTCTTTGCTCCTCCTTCTCTTCCTTTTCTTTCTCTTCTTCCTTGCTGCTGTTGTTTTGAGACTCTCCCTGGGTATCCCAGGGTGGCCTTGAACTGAATATTCTCCTGGGAGTTGAGGAGATGGTTCAGTCAGGCAAACATTAGCCACACAAGCACAGGACCTCAGTATAATCCCAGAACCCACACAAAAAGATGGGTGTGCCAGAGATGGGAGGGTCCTTGGAGCTTGCTGGTCAGCCAGTCTAGCCATTCAATGAGCTCCAGATCCAGTGATAGGCACTGTCTCAAAAAAATGAGATAGAGAGTAATAGAAAAAGACACTGGACTTGCCTTTGACACCCATGTGCAATCATATATACATACAAACAACATATATACACACTTGTACCACACAAAACAAAACTTGGAATATTTCTAGTCTCGAAAGTCATCTCATAGTCAGTTTGGTTGCCCAGAAATCCTGATTCCCCGGTTCTATCCCCCCCCCCCCCATGTGGATTACTGCAAAGAAGTCTGGGTTGGCTTGAGTAGGTTAGACAGCCTCAACGAGGCAAGCCCTTAATGAACAGAGATTATCATAACGAAGATGATCATGGTGAATTAATTACATTTCAGATTAGTGTCTATGTGGTTTGTGCCTGAATACACAAAAATAGTGTATCCTTGACCAGCAGTATCTATTCAGTATGTAGTGAAGACAAGCGTACTCAGATCTGTGAACTAAGATCACAGGGGTAAATAAAAGCTTTCCCACCCTCACCCAGAATTCCTGGAAGAATTCCTGGAAGATTTGTCTATATTATAGTTCTAAGGCCCTCCTGGAAACTCTAGTCTTAAAATCTCACATTAGTTTCTAATAACTTATCAATGTTCCCATGTTGTCATAACTACGGCAGCCATTTCTTACTAAAAAGGCTGTATGTCCTGGGGCCAAGTGTGATAATAATTAGTTCCTGGAAGCAAGAGGCATGTGGCTCATGCATTGAAGTTCTAAATAACTGACATTGGAATTCTAAATATTGACACAAAAGACACACAGAGAACACGTGGCTTCCAGGCTTCCTCCTTCAGAACTTTAATCTGCTTTGGCATGTTTTAGGACAATAAATTAGAAAAGTCAATTCTTACATATCAAAACCTAGGCTAAGGGCCAGCAAGATGTCTCAGCAGGTAAAGACTCTAGCTGCCAAGCATGAGGATTCAAGTTCAAACCCTGAAACATACAGGGTGGAAGGTGAGAGGCCACTCTCAAAAGGTGACCTGAGTCTATCCACATGACAGTGCACTGGGCACACTTTCTCTCTCGTGTTCTCTCTCTCTCTCTCTCTCTCTCTCTCTCTCTCTCACACACACACACACACACACACACACACACACACACACACTCACACTAATTAATCAATTTTTATTTTAAAACTAGATCAGTCTTAGCTAAAATGTAGGGTCAAGGAATCTCTCTCCAGGAGGATGAGATTCCATTATGCTTTTCTGGGCATCTGCATGCTACTAGAAGATGGGTGTTATCTATAACTGTGTTTTCTGACTTGTAATACAAAATGGTTGACCTTTCCCAGATTAGAGAAACATCCTTTTCTTAGTGAGGACCAGTCCATGCTCAAAGAAAAGGGGGCTTGCTCTAGGGTATCCATTCTTGCTATAAGAGTCTTCCATATTTATTGTTTATGTACTTTGGGTGTATAAGAATATTGTAAGATAGTCTCAAATTTTGCGTGAAGAGACCTGGAGACAATGTGGAAGGCCTTCTCTGGGGACAATACTATAGTAAGACCTACGCCACTATCTT
Organism: Hylomyscus alleni; assembly: GCA_019843855.1. NCBI lineage: Eukaryota > Metazoa > Chordata > Mammalia > Rodentia > Muridae > Hylomyscus > Hylomyscus alleni. The sequence goes on from JADRCC010576224.1 coordinate 10,893, forward strand.
TGAAATATCAAAAAGGCACAGATAAAGCACAGTCTCTAACCAAATTAGTCACCCAGCTGAGGTGGCAGGGCAGGGCATCTTTAGAGGGTGGTATGTGGCCATCTGTTGTTCTTGACTGTGTGTGTGTGCATGTGTGTGAGAGTGTGAAGGCCAAAGAGGGATATCATGTGTCCTTTATCACTCTCTCTCTCTGCTTTATACCCTTGAGACAAGGTCTTTCAGTGAACCTGGTACCAGGCTGTTGGTAAGCAATCCCCCTGTCTCCATGCCTTGCAATGCTGGGTTAAAGGCACACGTATAGCTGTACCCAACTTTTTCTATGGATGCTAGGGAATTGAACTCAGGTTATCATACTTACGTATTAAGTCCTCTAGCTGAGTCACCTCCCCAGCCTGAATCCTTCACTGCGACCCAGCTCTACCACTACCTTCGACAAGTCCATCCCAGCCTCCCTTTCATCTAAGTTAGCCAACTACTAAATCCTGGACAAGGCAATATAAAATGAAATGTGTTGATGTGATTCAGGAAGGTCCCTTAAAATATAACAGGGACTTTGGTATTCATAGAAATAGAGAGAAAAATCACTTAACAAAATCTAACCATATTCTAGAAGTTTAAAAAAAAAAAAAGCACTATTGACTAACTCCGTGAAAAACAACTACCAAATGTAACAATGAAAATCACACTTAGCGCCGGGCATGGTGGTGCATGCCTTTAATCCCAGCACTTGGGAGGCAGAGGCAGAGGCAGGTGGATTTCTGAGTTCAAGGCCAGCCTGGTCTACAGAGTGAGTCCAGGACAGCCAAGGCTATACAGAGAAACCCTGTCTCGAAAAAACAAAAAACAAAAAACAAAACAAAACAAAAAAAAAATAAAAGAAAAGAAAATCACACTTAGCATGAGAACGTCAGAGCATTCCCACCATGGTTAAACACACGGGAAGGAGGTCCTGCTCACCCCCAGTTCCTCAGTGCTGGGATAGAAATCCCAGCTGACAGAATGAAGGAAAATGAGAAACAAAACATCTACTGATTTGAGAAGCAAGCAAGCAAACAAACAAACAAACAAAAAACTATCTTTGTTTGCCTATGACATGATTGTCTAAAAAAAAATTTAAAAGAGGCTCAAGAGAAGGTTGAGTGGTTAAAGCACTTAGGGAAGCCTGAGGGCTGAAGCTGAACTCCCAGAATCCATATAAATATGGTGAAAACCGGGTGAGTGTGGTGGCCTGCCTGGAAGACAGAAAGAGGGGATGCCAAGAACAAACTAACTGGCTAGCCTTCACTGGTGAACTGTGTTTCCATTCACAGACCTTGTCTCAGGGAATAAAGTACAGAATGGTCAAGTAAGACTCTGACTTCAGACTTGATCTCCACACCCATGTGGGCCCACACGCACAGAACACACATGCACTCATGCACACACACCACATACACACACAAAGAAATCTGAAACATTAATTATTAAACTCTCCTAAAAGTAATAAGCAATTATTCCAGGCTGTACTGTACAAGAACAATATTCAAAAGTTTTACATCTCAGCAGTGAGCAAGTAAGAGCTTAAAATGAAGAGCACAGTCATTTACATTAATTCTCAAAGAGTGAGATACTCAACTATAAATCAAATATATATGAACATGATCTCAAAAGAACTACATGAGAAAAATTCCAAACTAGAGGAAAGAAATAACACGCAAACAAATGAATACAAGAGTATTTCATGTACATAGAGACAACTCAATATTGTCAGTGGTTTCTGGGGGTAGGTGGTAGTATTAGGGATTGAACCTGGTCATTATGCATGGAAAGAGAACTTACTAACACTAGGCGACAGCCCAGCAAGGACTCAATAGTTTCAAGATGTCAGTTCTTCCTGTGTTGACATGTGGATTAATATATTCTCTATTGGGATCCCAGAAGGTTGGGTTGTAGATAGGGCACACTGGCAGACCATTTGCCTAGCACGCACAATGTGAAACCTTAATTCTAAAGGTTATAATGAAAGACCAAAGATCACGAATATCCAACAGAGTACTGAAGAAGAAAAGCAAATGGGAGTGTTGACACTACCCAACTTCAGGACTTACTATATGGCTACAATAATAAAAACTGGATAAGGCTGGGTGTGGTGTTACATGCACTTAAACCCAGGACTTGGGAGACAGAGGCAAGTGGGATCACATAACTTAGCTGCAAGAGAGGCTGGGGTATAAATAAAACAGTCACATAATATAGCCAAATCCCTTTTTTTCAGTGGGTTGCTTAGCATAACCTCACTCAAATTGTTATATTGTTTTTGTGTTTACTCTCAGGAAATGGAGTTGCAGGTGGCTGTGAGACACTCAGCCTTAGAGCCAAGAATCCTTCTTAGGTCCTATGCAAGAGAAACAAGTGTTCTTAACCACTGAGCCATCTCTTCAGCACCAAGGAAATAAATGCCGGAACTTTTATGGCTGGCTCTTCATCATTGCTTTGGCTTGGATCTGCATTGTCTTCCATACACCCATGTGTTAGAGACTTGGTCCCCAGCTTGGCACTGTGGTGGGTAGTGGAAACTTTAAGACTTGAGGCCTAATGGGAACCCTTGGGTCATTGAAGGTATACCTTCAAAGGAGATGTGGGCCCCTGATCTTGTAACTCTTTCTTGGTTTTGTTCCCTGGCCATGGGTAGTAAGTTTGCTCTATTGCAAGCCACCATGATATACTGCCCCATCTAAGAGTTAGCTATGACCTTGGGCTGGAACCTCCAAACTGTGAGCCACGGTAAACCTTTTCTCTTCAGACGCTGATTAGCTTGAGCATTTGTAATAGTAACTCAAAGGTGGAGAAGGTTTCCCTAGCTTTCAGTCTCTTCTCTGTCTAGCTCTACCACATCATAAACATGTTCCTGCCTGTAATACTTCTGCAGGCTCTCCCTGTCTCTGCACAGACATTTTCCGCTGTGTCCATGTGGTTCTCTCCTCGCTGGCCTTCAGGATTCAGGACAGGCCTTACTTCATCCTCAGGATTCAGGACAGGCCTTACTTCATCCTCAGGATTCAGGACAAGCCTTACTTCATCCTCAGAGCAGTTTTCTGTGCCTCTTGTCCACCCTGCTCTGAGCCCCACTCACCTGTCATGACATACACCACACAAAATAAACAGTCTTGTCTCCCTTAGAGTGGGAGGAAGCTTTACTATGCCCCTGGAACCAAATCCAGAGCTGGGTCCAAGGTGAAAACATTCAAATTGTCTGATGGGTAAGAGAGAACCCCTCACCCACACTGAGTTGTTTTGGTCTCCATATGCATTAAGTCTTTAGAGAAGGAGTCCCAGGGTCTTCCTGCCTTGTGGGTTGGAGACATCATTTTGTGTCTTTGTGGTCCATGATGTCAGTTGAGGCTATCAGAACGAGGAAACTAAACTGATTAGATTCACTATTACTCTGCCAATTTTCCTAGGGCTGCTCCATGTGACATCTGTCTAACCTGCTTGTGAAGTCAGGGGCATAGCAGTCTTCCCAGCTCTGTGACCATCAGTGACTCCAGATTTGCCAATGTGAGCATGCATGTTTTATCACATTTAGAAAATGAATGGCTGGTGAGATGGCTCAGCGGGTAAGAGCACTGACTGCTCTTCAGAGAGTCGTGAGTTCAAATCCCAGCAACCACATGGTGGCTCACAACTACCCGTAATGAAATCTGACGCCCTCTTCTGGTGCGTCTGAAGACAGCTACAGTGTACTCATTTATAATAATAAATAAAAAAAAAAGAAAATGAATGGTGGCTTTTAGGAAGGCTAGTAAGAACTCAGTGCTTGACTTCTTTCAACATCGTTGATGTGTTCACTGATTGCTCATTCGGGACATTCATGTATAACATGGCATCCGGGAAAGATGGCAACCCTGTGCGTGTAGGTGTTTGAATTATGACTCTTACTTCATTTTGGATGTACTCTAGCTCAAAGAAGTGACCTGATTTCATTAGAAGACTCACCTCTCATTGAACCTTGGAGGGTAGGTTCTATTCAGCATGAAGTTTTCTATTAACTTGACCTATCGTTTAAACTGGGGCTGTAGAAGCAGTGTTCAGTCACTAATCAATACATTAGTATCCTCCAGTATGGAGGGACCACCACACCCAGCACTTGAGTTATCATCCATTTAAATGAGTCTAAAATGGACCTGGAGTGAGAGGTGGTGCCTCCTTTCCCTTTCGCCAGACCACTCTGAGCTTCTTGTGTGTTACTGTAATGAGAGACACTGAGAGACGAGACCACAAACCAAAAGTTACACCCTTCAGATCTCAAGTTTTAGACAGACATTGGCGCTTCTGGAAGACAGAATCTGCTGCCATGAGAGGGTGGGAATGGATGTTTGCACGCAAAGGCACGTTTTGAAACCACATCTGCAGACCACAACGCAAAGTAAAACTCTGAAAGTCGTCTGTAAGAACACACAGTAGATACGGGGCTTCACCTGCAATGAGGAGCCAGGGGCACTCAGAACAACGCTAGAAGGTCCCCTGCCTCTGTGGACAACACCACAAAGCAAGAAAACAAATCTCCAAGAGTTGTTTTCCCTGGACGTCATACCCTGGTAGCATTTCCACCCCATAAGAGGAAATCACTGTCTCTGTAAGAAAAAAAAATTAATTTCATTCCAGTTTTTAAATGAGTCCAAACTAAAACAAAGATTTTATGACTCTCTTGGTCTGCCATGTGGATCTCTACCTCTGACGAATGCCAAGAATCCCTGTGGCTGCTTTAGATGTTCAACCCTTTTATTAAGAAGAATGGAAGAGTGCTGTGTCAGTAACCAGCCCCTGGAAAAGGTGGCTGCAGCCACTGCTTGGGACGGTCGCCAGAAGAAGGCTTCTTGGCCTTGAAGCAGGCAGACTCAGGAACTTCGGTTTTTTTCAACTCTCATACGAAGTTTCAAAAAAACCATTTTCGATGTCAAAGTGAAATGGAGCTACAAATGCAGGTGACTGTGCTGTGTAGCTCCACTGATCAAGGGCTCATGTAGCAGGCAGAAAGCCCTGGGAGTCTATAAGGCGAGCTGACCGTGCACACCTGTGATCTGTGATCCCAGTACTCAGGAGGTGGGGGCAGGAGGATGGCAGTTAGTTAAGGCCATTCTCTACTACCCAGTGAGTTTGGAGTCAGCCTTGGCTATATGAAACCTGGTTTTCAAAAAACAATAACAAATCCTGTTGTGCTGAAATGAAAGCACAAAACTAGTGACAACCATTGTCACTGATGGTTGTTATTAAGTAGAGCTCAGACATCTTGGCTTAAGAATTATGAGGCCATAGGATAAGAAGAAGGAAAGAGATGTATAAACTGGGATACATGTTGAAGAATACAAACACCCATTTCCCATTTAACTAGAGTCACTTTGGGCAGGAGGAAAGGTGTGTGCTGTGTGTCAAGTGTGTGATCTTTAAACTAAGGAGGGGGCGGGGGACGAGATGATTTTCTCTCTGGAAATGGGGGGGCCAAGGACTAAGGGTGCTAGGATGTATCTGAGGCAATATGGAGAAGAACGGGAAATGAGATCTTGATTAGCTAGACGTCAGGTGGCAGAAATACCAGGATGGAGCCCTTCTTTATCTAGAAATATACTTGTTGGGTCTGATACAACTCCCAAAACATACGTTCATAGAAAACAGAAGCCTTGTTTGGTTAAAAATAAGAATCTTTGGGGGGAAAAAAGTATGTGTAACAATCTGAAGCGCTAGGCAGTGGTGGCGCACGCCTTTAATCCCAGCACTTGAGAGGCAGAGGCAAGTGGATTTCTGAGTTCCAGGCCAGCCTGGTCTACAGAGTGAGTTCCAGGACAGCCAACAAAAACAATCTGATTAACTCTGAATAAGGTCTGTGTCTGAGTCAACTGGTAGTATTTCCCTGGAATGTGAGCCCCTGAGTACAAACCCTAACTCCATGTGCACAAAATGAAACAAAGCCATTCTATTGGTTCTCAGGGACCTATGACATGGTGTGCTCATGTGAGATGCTATGGGGAAAAGCATGAGACCCACTGCATTGTCTTTTGAAATGCCTAATTGGCCTTAAACTGTTTCAAAATGAAAAAGTTAGAATATTTTTATTGCTGTTCTTGCAAAAGACTTGGGTTCCCAGCACCCACATGGTAGTTCATAACTATCTATAATCTAGTTCCAGGGAATTTGGCACTCTCTTCTGGCCTTCATAGGCACCAGGTACACACATGGTGTACACACATACATACATGCAGGCAAAACATTCATGTATGTAAAATAAAAATAAATAAAACCTTTTAAAAAACCTTTACAAATTATAATGAAGAAAAAGAACAAGATGTACGATTGTACGGTTCTTGACCTGTGGCTGGCTGAGCATATTGAGAAGGTCAGTTGTGCCCACCTGGCCCAGAAGAAGAAGACAGGCATTGACCATCAGCCAGCACGGTCCTGTCTCGTGAGTGAGAAACAAAGCCCATGCCCTTTGAGGGCTTGCTGCTCTCCTAGGGAGGAACTTCCTTCTCCCATCAGCTCATGAGGTAGCTGTGTTGAAAACTACTCTAGGAAAACTACTCTATACTAACCTATAGAACAAGATAGAACGCCCCAGTTGGGAATGAGCTGATCTTGCAAAATGTACAAATGGCAATTTAAATGGCTGTGTTGGGTTCTGTGCCAATAACTGAGGAGATATAACTACAAGTTCATCTAGAAACACTATCACATAAATAAATGCTACTTTTACAGGCTGAGGGTATATAGAATTCAGTGGTAGTGTACATTCTTAGCGTGCTCAGGAGCCAGGATTGAAGTTCCTGGCCTAAAACAAAATTAATAGCATGACTTTTAAGGACAGCAGGGCAAGGTAGCCTGTCATGGTCTTTTGCTCCCTCAGAAACCGTCTTCTCTCTCTGGTGTGCAGAGCAAGAAAGGTATTGGAGGCCAAGGAACCTAGTGATGGGAAAAGGAAAGGAATTCCAATTCTCTCTTTGACTCCAGCCTCAGAGGAAATGCTGGCTTTCGCTTATGCTGACTTAAATCCTGTTGGAAGAGCACTGATGTTCCACTGAGACAGGAGCTTGTGGCTGCTTTGTGAGACGCACACCAGGCTGTGAGCATAGGGCTGAGCCTAGATGGTCTTCTGTTTAGCC
>JADRCC010576225.1:0-15394 GCA_019843855.1 Hylomyscus alleni
CCCTTGCTTCTGGGGGAAGAATCATTCCCTCTGGTGTCCTCCATCAACCTGTGGGTTTGAGCCGCCCATTTCTTCTTTACTATGGAGGCTCAGGCAGCACTAGGTCAGGGCATGTCATCAGAATATCATTAGACTCCACTGGTCTCAGGGTAGCCATTTGTTGGGCAGCCAGATCAGTGGCCCAGCAGTGGTGGACAGCAATTTAGAGGGGAAGCCAAATAGCTTCTAAGAGGGCCAAGAGGGGGTGGTGGTGGTGGTGGTGGTGGTGGTGGTGGTGGTTTTGATTTTGATTTTGATTTTGATTTTGATTTTGATTTTGATTTTTCCCAGCAATGAAAAACCTTCTTTCCCTATAGATCATACTACAGTCATGTGTGGTAGTAAAAGCATAGCGACTGTCTGTGTAGATAGTGGTGGACTTTCCTTTTCCCCCATCTAAAAGCCTGGATCAGACGAATTGGTTCTGCTTTCTGGGCTGAGGTTCCTAGCGTGGGACTAGATCATTTTGGTTAACTATTGCAGCTCCTGCATACCTGATTTCATCTTTCATCTCTTGACAGTCATGGATGAGCACCTGTGGGTGGTCATTAGGCAAGAGGGTAGCAGGATGGGTGGCGGGGTAGGGTTCTCAAACTGTCCTTGAGAGTGGTCCAGTAGTAGAGCCTGGTATAGGGTCACACAGACATTATTAGACAGTTAGGATTCTGGTTTTTCTCAGAGGAGGGACTCAATGGCATGGGGTGCTGTGCGTGTAAGAGCTAACTTAGTTAGTTAGTTAGTTAGTTAGTTAGTTAGTTAGTTAGTTAGTTAGTTGGTTGGTTAGCTAGCTAGTTAGTTAGTTTGATTTTTTTCCACTAGCAGTTGTCATAGCTCTTAGATGGGCCATCCTGTGGGCACAGGGTCCAATCCTTTGGGCAGGTATGTCACAGGGTGTTTCCATGACTCCGAAGTTTGAGTTAAAACCCCCTTTGGCTTTTGTCTGATGGATAAAGAGATGAAAAGGTTTTGAGACATCTGGAAGTGCTAGGGCTGGAGCCAAGTCAGAGCTGTTTTTAAAATATCAAGTGCCTTTGTTTAGTCTTAGTCCAGTTTAGGGGCTCAGTGCCTCCCTTTGTGCTAGTGTATAGAGGCCTTGCTATTTCCACAAACTCAGGCCAGGAATTCAATAGTTGTTCAATCCCCAAGGCTCAATATCTTAGCTTGTCTTCTATGGTTTATATTAGAGTGCTGAAGAAGTAGGTTGTAAACCAGTGAAGGAATGCTTTGGCAGCAGAATAAATGAACTTGCCATTGGAAGAAAGGCAAGCAGGGAAAAAAGCAAAAACTTCCTTCTCCCATGACCTGTTTTTGTGGACTGCCATCAGAAGGTGTGGCCCAGATTTCAGATGGGCTTTTCTAGTTCAAATGATCCAATCAAGACAGTTCTTTACAGGCATACCCAACAGATTAGGTTTTAGTTTATTCTAAATGTCTTTAAGTTGACAACCAAGACCAGCCATCACAATTACAATGAGTAGAGCGTCTATTGACAGCAACATCCAGTAATTGTGAACACTGATGTAATGATTTTAAAGGTATATTCTGGGCGAGTATATCTCACCTTGTTACTAATACAACAATGCTCTGTGTGTATAGTTTGCAAATATTGCTGCTTAGTTGCACAGGGACCCTGCAGGAGGTGCAGGATTATGATATTTTAAGAAATAAGCATGTATATCACAAGGTATTGAGACTTTGTCTGCCTCCCTGGGGAACTCAAGGCCACACAGAAATGTTCCTGACAGGTTTACTAGAGATGTGGGAAGAAAATATGACTTCGTATTAACACGAGCATGTTATGAAGTAAAATAGCAAATTCTCAAGAGCTGTTATGGAATACGGATTTCAGTGAGCCTCTGTGCTTGAAGAAACCCTTGCACTCTTAACACCCGGCCCCAAGGTTCTGTACGCACTTTCTGCTGACAGGCATTATTGGAGAAGCCTTAAGATTTCCACAAGTCAAGTTATAGGAACCAAGCTTCTAGTGTGTTCTAAGAACCTGAAGGGATTTACAAATCCTATGGAGAAAATGGATTTCAGCATGCCAGATACTGTTCATAAAGTTGCATAGATAATATTAAGTTTTTGCATGCAGAGGGGACCCAAGCTACATGGCACTGTCTCCCTCTACAGATGTCTGAAGGCATAGTGCTTTCAAAACATGCATATTACTCTACTTTAAATCCCAGCATCAGTGATCTTAAAAACTGATCTGTTTCTGTTGATGCTTTCTGGTTTCGTGATTGACATACTGGAGGTGAAAATGTGCGCCCCTAAAGAATATTGGCTTTAGATCTTAACTTTTAAGACTTTCTCATAATGAAAGGCTTTGAAATGTTAATGAGACTATATGCAAAAATGCACCCCAGCTTGCTGGTGCAGTCCTCATTTTCATGATTTGCATGAGTTTAAACTCAGAACTTACTGGTGAGTTTGCACCTGCATTCCCATTTTAGGGCCCGTTTAGATCTATTTTTACAAAGTCTTCTGTATCAAGTGAATGACCAAGTTCTACATAATCAAGAAGAACAATGACCCCCTAATTGTCCCAGCTTCACAAATGATCCGGTAGGAAAAGCTGGATCTGCTCAGCCATGAAGTCACCGACAGTCTGCTGACCCCTCTGCTCCATGTTTTGCAAGTCTGGGTCTTTAGAATTTGTATGTTTTTGGATTTTTTGGGGTTTTTTTTTTTTTTTTTTTTTTTTTTAAATCTTACTTTGCAAGAAGAAAGCATAGCATTTCCTATTTTGACTCAATAATCATTTTCTCGTGTTGCAGACCTCAGTCCCAGCCACATGTTGAATTATAATGACAAATACGTAACTAATAAAAAGCTATAGGTCCTAAAACTTTTTTTTTTGAGTACTGGGTGGGGTGCTGGTTTACGTGTGTGGCGCATGTGTAGGTATACACACACACACATTTGCATGTGTGTGTACGTGGAGTATGGAGCTCAATATAGAATGTCCTCCCCTACCATTCCCCAGCCTTTTTGGGTTTTTTTTTTTTTTTTTTTTTTTTTTGAGGGTACTGACAAGCACAGCTTTGCCCAGCTTTTTACAAGCTGGAGATCTGAATATGCTTTACACTTTACCCACAGAGCCAGCTTCCGGGCCCTAAACCTAGACAGTCTTGAGTGGGACAGGAACTTCAGTTCTTATTTTGATATCCTTTCAATTAATGGGCCCATCCAATCAATGAACCCTTCATTCAGCCCCCATGCCCCTGCTGTGCACCATGCACAGGTACTGTGGACACAAAGAATTCCACAGTTCAGTCTTACTCTAGCCCCGTGAGTGACTGAAGACGTATATAGTTGGGTAACATGTTGTCAGAGGAGCCTATAGAGATGGTGGCTCACTGGGCACCATGTCCTTTGGGATGCTGGGCAAATATGGCTAGAAATGCTGTTTTTAAAACAGGGCTTCATGTGTCCCAGGCTAATCCCAACTCACTGTGTAGCTAGGGATGCCCTTGAACTTCTGGTTCTTCTGCCTCTCCCTCCCAGGCTGGGGTTACAGGCGTCTGCCACCACCCTTCATCACGTAGTGAGAAATGAACTTGGACCATGTGCATGATGAGCAAAAAGGCCATCAAGTGAGCCGTGTCCCTAGCTCAGATTCCAACGTTTTAAGAGCCCCCCAGAAATCTCTTTCAAATGGAATTTCTTACTTTCTAAATGTGGATGCTCAATTTTGTAAAAGTAATGTGCAGGTGAACCAAACATATGTTCTCTGGTCAGAAATAATCGCAGGCTGCTATTCTGTGATCTCTGGCAACCAGCTGAATGACACATCATTCGGTATGAGCCTTTCGGCACTCGGGGGAGGATTCCTCAGTCACAGTATCCAGACATGGGGTTGGCTTTTTTTTTTTTTCAGTAGATTTATGAATTCTGAAGGACCAGTAGGTATAGATCAGTCTGCCCAGCCATCTGCTAAGCAGGGGAGCCAGGTGAGTAACCAAAGGATGATTAGTGTAATTGGGCAGATGATCAGGCCTTATACTGAAGGTTATTTTATTGGCATCTCAACATTGATATTGACATAAACAGAAAACACCTGTCTGTCTGAAGAATGGTTGCTTGTGTGCATCCCTCACTGTGCAGGGAGCTTTAACCCTTGCCTGCTTGTGTGCATCTCTCGTTGTGCAGCAAACCTTAACCCTTGCCTACTTGTGTGCATCTCTTTAATTTTGTTGTTGTTTTTGTTCCTTCACCTTGCTTTGGTGTTTGAAGTGACTTGTTTGACGTTGTAGCTATTTAGACCTCTTCGTATCTGCAATCGCATTCCTTGGCTCTGTGTGGTGGCAGGGGCTTGAAATCCCAGCACAGGGTGGCTGGGGCAGGAGGAACTTCGAAGCCAGCTGACCTACCCAATGAAATGGTATTTCAAAAATATCGACATCACAAAGATACATTGTTTGGCTCTGTGTGCTGTGAATGTGGTCTATGAGAGCAGTTTATCCTTGTGTGACCAGGATGGAAAACAAATTCAACATCTGCGTTATCCTACATGGGCTATTTTTCCTTAGGGCTCCACAGGTTTCGCCAAGAGGAACAAAGGAAATGCATGATGAATTAGAGTGCCTCTACCCTGTGCAGAGGGAGCTCCTTCTTCTTGCTTGCTTTTGTGCTCTGTGCTCTTGGGAAACACACACTGGTTAACCTGGGCTTCTGTGTCTATCTGAAACTTGAGTTCTTCTGACAGAGATGAGGAAGTAAGGTACCATGGGATTCCCCACTGACCTCTCGAAGGTGCAGATGCTAAAGAATACACGCAAATCCAGTTCAAAGTGGCCTGGCTTGCCCTTGAAATTTTTCTACTTGGGATACTTCAAGCAAAGGCACAAGAAGGTCTGGAACTTCTCTCTGTTTGCAAAAAAAAAAAAAAACCAGAAATATATCTGCAGAGCATCAAATGCAAAAGCATTTTTCAGCTCATAAAAAGTGGATAGAGTAAATCCTCTCTGTCACATTACAATATCACAGCTAGTTACCCCAAGAGACTATGTTTTAAAATATTCCAGTCTGGAGAATCAAACGCAGGACCTTTTATGTGCTACATAAATGCTCTACCACTGACCTACTGCCAAGGCTGTATTTGGTGAAATGTGATGCCGTTAGAATTTAATGGTATAGCACATACAGGAGGGTGGTGGCTGTTGCTGTGTGGACTTGTCATTGCCAAATTAAGAAAGTAATCTCAGATGCCAGTGTAAAGAAGGAAAGAAAGCGGTGTACCTCTACAGTGCCCCAGGGAACTGAGTTATATTAGGGGTCATTGTTGGTACCAAACATGAAGAGCCAGCCATTCTTAACCAGCTCATGGTCCTGCAAACCCCGCCTGTTTACTGTGATTACATCTCAGTCCCTAACTCGATGTACCTTCTCATTTGTCAGTGGACATCCTGACTGCCCGTCAGAAGAAAGCGGAGGAGCTGAAGAGACTGACTGATTTAGCCAGTCAAATGGCAGAGATGCAGCTGGCCGAACTCAGAGCCGAAATTAAGGTCAGTTCTGTGAACCCAACTGAACATGGAGGAACAGGCTCCATGCATTTGCTTCGTATCCATAGACGGCTGCTCTGATACTCTGATACACACGCCCAGCTCCCTCCCACTGGGTTGAAATACAGAAAGGCGAAGAAACAGTCACTTCCCTTAAGTAAAGTAGGTTTGATGGGATATATTATTAAAACAGAGAGGGATATGTCAGTCAAAATGAACCCATTAAAGCGTATATAAACATAGTTATCTGCGATATGATTTTTACTCTGTATAATTTATGCCTGTGTTTATAAGCATATACTCATATTAAGATATCTTAACAGAAGGTTAAGAATTGTCATTAATAATTGTCTACTTTAATTCCCTTTTTTGATAAGATTACTACCCACAAATATATGTTTATTAGATTTCTTCCACTGCAAGGAATGTAAACTGATCCTGGCTAATCAGAAGCAGAATTTGAAATAATACTGAGTTTAAGTCACCAAAGCTGAGTGTTTCTGAAGATCTGGGTCTACAACTAGGGCATGAACCACTGCTGTTTGGGTAGTAGTACCGGAAAAATAATTCCCAAATTCTCTACTCAGGGCACAGTGGCATTGAGTGCCCTCCAAAAGCCATAGCCCTTGTGCCATACTGGGATTCAAACCACTGAGAGAGAGGCTCTGACAGCTCTGCTTGACCAACACTCATTATTTGGCCAAGAGAGGGAGATGGGACACCTCGATGTGTACACTCAGACTGGATCTCCTGAACAGCACTGGGTAAAGTTTCTAGAAGGAGATGTGGTGACGAGGAAGGCAGAAGTGTTTATAATGAAGCAGGGAGGTAAAGTCGGTTCTTCTCTTCTTTTTCGTCCAGTTATTAAACACACACTGCAGATGCACACACATGCACCCAGCTTCTCTCTGGCTTCTTTAGAAGCCTAGAATATTCGAAGACATAGCTGCCTCTAGCTTTAGAACGGTGTCTGCCCGGATCCGTGTAAAGCTGTTTGGCAACAGGAGAAATGCCTTATGACAGTTGATCCCCTGCGTCCTGGTTAGGCATGGAAGGGAGCTCAGGGGGCAAGGGATTAGGTGTTCGGAGCCCTGGAGGTGCTTCCCCTCTCACCTCCCTTCTGGCTTTTGCTTTCTTCTTACTCAGCCAATTGTAAGGTCTCCTCAGGGGTCCCTCTGCAGCTTGCCTTCTCCTCTCCACCCCAGGGCCAGAGTTTAAACTCCTCAAACAGACTTGGCTTCCCTCCCCTGGGGATATAATACACAACAGGACTCAGTACCTATTGCAACCCCCATTTCCCCTGAAGAGTTCAGCTCATTAGTACCTCAAGTGAGGATGTGGGGTTGCAGCTTCCCAGTCAATTGAAATCAACTTTCTCACAAGTTTCATTCCTGCCTATCAAAATCCCACTTTTCATTACATGGTTGGTAGCACAGGCTCTGGAGTAAAACAATATAGCTCCGACATTTTCTACTTCTGTGGCCTGGATAAATTCCATATTGTCTTAGGTTCTCAGAACCCAGATCTGTCATCTGGAAAATAGAGGTAATATAAAAACACTGGCTTCATGGTAATGTGACGGGGTGAAGGGGTCAGCATCTGCTTTAATTTTTTAACTGTCCCCGCTCCCACATTCTCCCTTATATAACTGTTCACATGTCACTCAGTGAGAGAGAATTTCTTGCAGAGCATCAGCCACATTCATCCTTGAAATTTAATGTCTCTCTTCCCCGTTGCCATGTGGTAAACTCCTTGATTCTCTAGGAGGGTTTGACTCATAGTTATTTCTTGTATTTCTCACTGTGCCATCTACACGTAGATCTTAATTTCAAGTTGAGTTTAAATGAATTGGAAACTAAAATTCTCCACTCCCTATAGCAGGCACTTGAAATTCCATCATGAAGATAATGTTTTCTAGACATAGAAGACTTTTTGGTCTTCTTGATTTCTTATTAAAATAGAGACGTGTGTCTGTGGAGGGTGGCACATTTTCTTTTGACAGTTAATACCATTCCAGGCCCTTAGCCAAACTAAGCAGCCCCTGCAGGACTGCACCTCCAAAAGGTGCTCTAGTGAGGGATGCTAGAAGGTAAGCCCAGATAAACCCTGATATAGAGTTTGCTCATCATCTGTCTAAGCCGCATGGGAGAAAGTCAGGACTCCCCCTGCTTCCCAGAAGGTGACCAGGGTCGTGGAGGGCAGAACCAAGACCCACTTAGTGGCACCCCAGTGTGAATGAGCTCCAGTGATCCCCTCAAGTTGGCCATCCGTGGGCACAGGAAGAGCAGAGGGAGAAGCTGTGCAGACAGTGCTGCTGTGCTTTGGGACTGACTGGCCACACGCTTCTCTTTCCTCTAGCACTTTGTCAGCGAACGCAAATATGATGAAGAGCTGGGAAAGGCTGCCCGCTTCTCCTGTGACATTGAACAGCTGAAAGCCCAAATCCTGGTCTGTGGAGAAAGTGAGTTTTGCATGCCTGCTAAATAATTCTGTGTGAGTAAGCTGGGTGCCGTTTGGGTTGACAGCAGAAATGTCAGGTGTACGATCCCCTGGCATGACTAAACTGAAGCTTGAGGAGATTTAATGATCTAAGGTCATGACACAAGTCACTAGAAATGTCAAGATTTGAACTTAGACTCTTCAAATGCCACTGCCCACCAGTAAATCCTGAGGATTTATTACTCGGAACAGAGCAGGCCAGCTGCCGGATACCTCTCACAGACCTCCCCTATGTTCCTCCAGACACACTGCTGCTCAGGTTCTATAGATGCTGTTCCCCGGGAGTTCTCTTGGCACTTGGGGAGCGATCAGCTGCTGCTGTGCAGGGCCCAGCCTGCCTGAGTGCTCTGGATGCTCTGAGACGCTGTTCCCCCCCCTCCCATCCCCCACCTTGTTTAGCCTGGGTTCTCTGCTGAGTGAAGCCAAAGATAATGAAAGACTTCGAGTCAGCCATTAGCTTAGTCTTGTTCCCTATTAAGCCTTAATTAGAGTGGCTAATGTGCAGCAAGATTGGCTGCTGGTTTTTTCCTGTACTCACAAGGGGAGGTGGAGATGAGTGATGGGCGCTAACGTGGCTTTGAGGACAGTCACGGAGAAGGTCCAACAACCGTCCCCAACCTCACAGTCAGCACAAAACCAAGATGTGACTGCACTTGTTTGTTTTTTTTTTACACTGAGATTTCTTTTTCTCCCCTCTAAATAAAATATTATATAAACTTGAGCTACAGATTACAGAACTGTGCTGACTAACTCATGCCGTTACTTCCAGGTCACCTTTAGACTTTCATGCATGTCCCGTCTACCTGTTACACACCACATGCGTGCATAGGAATACAATTCACTTTTGCCACAGGAAGTGGTAGACATTTTCCCATGTTGATATGTTTAGCTAATTTATTTAAATCTAACTGATGTGACCAGCCCTCAGATTCTAGCCTGTAAAGAGCTTCCAGTTGTGCCCCAGAGAACAGTGCTGGGGGCTTTCTACTCATGGATCTCTGTCATCCATCTGATTTTTCTCCCTGCACGTCTCAGTTTTCTCTTGGTAGGCTGTCTCCCTCCTGGCAGAGGCTCCCTGGGGGCCTTCTCCATCCTCAGTGTGGCTGACATTTGGAAAAGAACCTGCCTATCCTAGGTTCTACTTTAATCCAATGATAAGTGAGACTCTAATCCTGAGTCTAGTAGCCCGGCTCAGGTGGGAAGGGGGAGGGGTCCTTCAGTTGCTTTCCTCCAGGTGCCATCTAGGGAGAGAGATCGCCCCTTAACCAATTACAAGAGTGTCCATGTAAAGACAGCCTCGAGTGTTTGTGACAGTAATCCTCACAAAGCTCTTTCGTGGAGAGTGCGTGGCTACAGCTCCTCAATCAGAAGGGGAAATGGGAAATAATGGCCACACACAACTGAATCTGGTGAGCCTGGGAGCTGCTGAAGTCCCCTGGCTGTGTTTGGTCAGCCCACACTCATTTGTCACACCTTAACCTACAAAATGAAGGGACTGGAGATACATCCCCGTCCTTTCTACTTCTAACACTCCGTGAGCCCTACTAGCCATTCCTAATCCTCTAGCCAAACCCTGGGATTAAGTCTGATCCAACAAAGGGAACAGAGAAAATTGCTTTTAAAAATTGGTGACAATTTTAAAATGCAGAAGGAGGCCTTCCTGTCCAGCCTGGCACTTGAATCTCAGTGAGCTGTGAGAGAAAAGTCACGGCTTTATCCTGGAATTGATTCCCTCTGGCCTCGATTCAGCATAATCACATAGAAATCATTCTGCCTGAAACCACCACTTTCAAAAACAACAGGACTGGCAATAATAAGCATTGAACAGACCTGCCTGACCTGAATGTGTGCGTAACAGAGAGCTGGCTGACCGGCCTGCCATGCATGTAACACCAGAAACGGTGTGGAGCTACAGTTAAAGACTGGTTTGGGTAGCCCTGGTGGAGTATAGAAGGTGCCTGCCCAGTGACCAGAGATACTCATGACCTAGAGCAATGAAATTCTTAGCCCGTAACATCCACCCATCCCCATGCTCGTAGAATAAAGAGCCAGCCCTGTCAGCCTCCTATCCTTATGCATTAGCAGCCCCAAGTAGTATAGAACCTGATAAGGATAGTGTAAATGGCCGAGTGATAGGGGAGCTAAGAGGCAGAATTCACTTACGGATGGAACAGAGAGGGAGTATCGCAAGGTCATTATCTCCCTATCCATGGTGGTTCTCGACCTAAAGAATAATCTCTAAGTCGCTCAGATAGGTCTTCGTTCCTACAAATGCCTCTCCTCGTGGATTCTACCGCTGTGATCACGGTTGAGGGACTCTTAAGGGAGGAATAGGGTGGTCTCTAAGCACCTCGGTGTCCTTGCAGACTACATCTCAAAGAGTAAACCTTCATGTTTGTGTGGAGCTCCCGCCAGTGTCTTCCTCTTCTAGCACTTTCTAAGGGCTCAGCAGAGCTCTTGGCCCAGCCTTTCACACCAACCGTTCCTTGTTGCAGTTACACATCCAAAGAACAACTACTCCTCAAGAACTCCCTGCAGCTCCCTGCTGCCTCTGCTGAACACTCATGCGGTAGCTTCCGGGAAACAGGGGAATTTTGCCCGGAAGTCATCTGGTCACAACAAGCCCTCTGAGGGGAAAGCAGCCAACCCCAAAATGGCGAGCGGTCTTCCCAGCACTGCCGATGCGTGTCACCAGACCATGCCCACTAACAAGCAGGTAAGCCATTCCGGGAGGGCCTGCCTGCAGGGGTCTCAGCAGATCCTGGTGCATGGTTCAGCGAGGGGAACAACCATCTATTTCCAGAGGAAGAAATTGAACCTACTAGCCACTGAGCTAGTGGTTGTGGCAGACTCCCTCTGGCTCCAGGAGCATCTCCTGGCCTCATCCTGTCAGGCTCACAGGCTCTTAGCTCTGTGTACCCAGTTGTGTTAGCTCATTCACCTAATGGAGACAGTCCTCTCATGTCCTTCCTGCCAGCATCTCCAGGTCCTGAAGAGATGTAAGAACGAGATGCAGAAGCAGACCACTATTGGCGAGAGGAAACTGGTGACTCAGGAACAGATCAAAGGCAGTACCACTTCCATTTACTTGGAGTTTCAGTAAAGCACACACATTTCAAAATGCCTGATTCATTCCTGTCTCCCATGGCCTCTAACAACACAACTTTCCAGCTCCTCCTCTTCTTTCTCTGTTGTATCTTTGAGAGGGAAATAGTAGTTTGCGGTTAGATGAACAAGAAATGGGATTCAATGACGTGGGTCCTGGTCAGACTACAGTGATAGCTTTCACGGTCTCTGCAACTCCCTTCTTCAGTGTTTCAGTCTGCCGGCTGTCTAGCAGATACCCTGTTGGGTCTCCTTGTCTTGGCCTTTTAGGGGTTCCCACTACTGACACTGCTAGGCATTCCTGTGGTCCTGAATGATGTCATGAGCTTTAAAGTAACAGTTTGGTATGGGGGTGGGGGGACTATAGAAATACACACCAGCTAAATGTGCCTCCCCTGCATCGCTCCATGCTTGTTACCAAACTCTATGATGAACACAAGTCTCAATTTTAACCCAAGCGTTTCCCTTACTCAGTTTCTTTAAAAACAAAGAAAGCCAAATCCATTGCTGTCCTCTAAGACCCTTTTCAGCTCAGTGATTCCGGCGTTTAGATGATGGCTACTGTAAGCGGTAGTACCCTTACATATCTAAACAAAGCAGTGAAGACCACCAAGAAGGGCTCTGTGCTTCAGAGTGGCTGATGTGAGTCCCACATCATTATCTTTCCTACAGATAGAGTGGTGAGTAAGGCCGATGAGATGCTCACCCAAGATCAACACTCTCCCTTCAGGAACACACTCCAGTACTTGAGGTCCTGGAATTCTGCTATCACGAGTTCCCAAGCCCTCTCTCAAGGACCATTTGGTCTTCTTTGATCCACTTCCTTGAGGGAAGAACATGCTGCCAGTCTGCACACCTCTCTATCCAAAAGACATGAGACTAGAGTAAGCTTAGGTATAGGAGAGAGTAGCCACCTTCCTGTGTGCAAGGCCCACTCAGTGCGGGATGCTGCAGGGAACGGGAAGCATTCAGACAATAGGATATGGTCCTTCATCCACCGATGCTTTTGACCTAGGCCCTGGATTATTGGGTGCTACTGTCTCCTAAACCTGTATCTTAGGGTCACGGTGTACAAATCCAAGACCTTATAGCTTTATAACTCACCGAGTTGCATTTTTAGCACTAAGAGGTCTGATTTTCAAGACATTGCTTTGTGTATCAATTATGTGCTTGTGAGTCTTGTCAGGAAAGAGCCCAAAAAGTGGTAGAGTTCCACCCTTTTCTATATGTAGACCCAGGCAAGTCCTATTCCAGGACCTAGCCACATCTATACCATGAAGCAACTTAGAGCCATCACCTTCAAGGAGATATGGTGACATACTTCCTGAGTGCCAACCCCCGTCACCTCTCACTGTTGGCTGTTGACATCAAGGACTCTTGGAGTCTTTAGCTTACATGGACAGTCCCTTTGGCCTGTTGTTGCCTTTCTGCCCGTCTCCTTATGTCTCTGGCTGCTGATGGCTGCTGGCTTGTTGAAGGAATTGCTTTTCGGTCTGAGGCTTTGAGCTGATTGGCTTTAAATTACAAAATGTTTTAGAAAAATTACCTCTGTGACCATAGCACATTAACTCCGCTTTCCTGGAGGTCTCCCAGGTACACCTCATCCCTGCATTTGCCTGAAGTAATATTTCTGAACTGTAAGAATGGTTGTTTTGAAATAAATTAGGAAACCTGTTTTGGAGAAGAAAAATCATGGGCAGAATGTCACTTCTTTCTTCATATATGTGATTAGAATTTAAACATAGACTGTACAGAATATTCAACTTAGAACTTTTTGTGGTAAAAGACCCATCTGTGCCCTGCCCATCTATGAAATGAAACACATTTCATTGTATTACATTTTAAGCATACAGGGGTTTTGGTTTGGTTTGGTTTGGTTTGGTTTGGTTTGGTTTAGTTTGGTTTGATGTAGTTTGGTTTGGTTAGGGATTTTGGCCTACTTTCTGGTTCTCCTTCTTCTTCTCCTTCTTCTCCTTCTCCTTCTTCCTCCTTTTCTTCTTTCTCTTCTTTTTTTCCTTCTTCTTCCTGTTCCTCTTCTTCTTCCTCCTCCACCTCTTCCATCTCCTCCTCTCCCTCCCCCTCTTTCTGTTCTCATTGAAGTTAAGTTATTGTCTTTCAGCTCCATTTACAAGGCTGTGGTTCTAGATCAAGAATTATGTCAACTTGACCTATTTGCATGTTGTCTATCTCTACTGTGATTTGAAAAACTTTATCTGTTATTTAGGGGACAGGCTTTCCTGATGCTTGCTAGTGTCTTCTGTGGTTTGTTGACTTCAGACATTTCTCTTTTCAGCAGAATGGACCTTCCAGCCAAAGACGAAGATTTAATCCACAGTATCACAACAGGCTAAATGGTCCAGCCAAGTCACAGGGCGGTGGTAATGAGGCTGATCCCATGGTGAAGAGCAACAACCGACATGAACACAGAAGACAGCCGCATAATGGTTTCCGTCCCAAAAACAAAGGTGGTGCCAAAAACCAAGAGGCCCCCTTGGGGACAAAAGCCCCAGAAGCCCCACCCCATTCTGAAAAGGCCCGTCGAAGGCAGCACGCTGCAGACAACTTAGAGGCCAGGCCTTTCCGGGGTAATGTTGGTAGGGTTTCGCAGTGCAATCTTTGTCCCACTAGAATAGAAGTTTCCACAGAGGCCACGGTTCTCTCAGTCCCAGCTGTGACGTTGGTGGCCTGAGCTGGGAAAGAGGAGAGCAGGTTTTGCCTGGTTGTGGTTCCCTGCCCAAGGTGCTGACCCAATCGCTGCCAAAAGAGAGTCAGTCAGAATAAACCAGTCCCGTACGTTTGTGTCATCCTCTCTCGATCATTTTTACTATCCTAATACTCTGCTCTAGCTTGCTTCAGAACTCCCATCCATGGCTTTGCTTGATCTGTTGTTGCTTCTCCTCATCAAGACTTTGCATCATGTTAGCCAGCCAGTATTTACTCACTGTTAGGAAAATCGAGATGTGGCTGAAGACCAGAGCCTCAGTTAGCAACCTATGTTGTAGCTGTGATGTCAATCCATTGGTTGTCTTTAGAGAGTTAATGTTGAAACAAGAAATTCTTGACCAGACAAACGTGATCTGCTGAAGACACATGTGCTTTTGTAGAATTTAACATCTGGTGTTTTTCTGAAATATATATAAATATATATAAAAACATATATTGCTTTATTTGAAACAAATTAAAATATGCTGCATTTGACACCTGGTGTGTTCCTTTTATTGATGCCTACCTTGTTGAATGCTCTCTGTAGCACTTTTGAGAAGAGGTTAGGGATCGGAATTTCGGTGCAAAGCTCTGTTTCCTTTGAAATAAGAACTCAAGAAATAATGATACTCACTCAGTTACCAGAGGGATAGGTGCTATGTACCCCAGTCATCTTGGATGCCACATGGTAGCTGGAAACCTTGGACATAGCAAGATTTACCTCAGCCTAGCTTAAACAATAGAGTATTGGTTCATTAATCAGAGCCCAGTTTGATCGTGTTCCTTTCTCTTCATTCTGAGTTCTGTCCTCCATATTCTGACACTATATTCAGAATGATAACACTGACTAAGCTCCTGAGCCCTCTCACTGGCTTCTGTGTGGGACGCCGGCCTTGTCAGAAGTCACAGCAAAGCTCTGGCAGGCAGTTACTTGTTACAGACCTGACTGTAGATCACCCATGGAGTGAACAGGTTAGTAGCATACACTAGTGAACAAATATGTTAGTTAGCATAACCATAGTCCACCCCCAACACTGAGGCGGGGCCTCCCCAGAAGCCCTGTTTATGCAGAGAAGAGCTACTGCTGCCTCAGGAAAGGAGAGTGGGCACAGAGTACCCCACAACCACAGGGCCCCAGTTCCCCTATCTTTTGACCGTCAGGCTCCCTTTGCTGGCTGCTCTCCTGTGCAAATGCACCCTTTCAAGTCCATGTTGAGATCTTTTTCTGACAGCCCAGGTTCACTAGTTCTTGTCCTCCAGACAGCTGAGCCTGCTAGCCACACAGGCATCCTTTCTTCTTTCGCCAAGTATAGGAGAATATTTGCTCTCTCCAGAGCTTTCTGAGGTCTCCGAGTGTACCCAGAGATTTAATAGGAATTCAAAATGTCAAGTCACATTCCAGGAAGGAAGGAAGGAAGGAAGGAAGAGAAATTCGTTCAAATAAGAAAAGATGAATCCTTGGGACCACAGTCTCTGTTTACCCTGTCGGAGACCCTGACTTTATACCTTACAAACCAGAAGGATTTTTTTTTTTTAAA
>JADRCC010576226.1:4377-21300 GCA_019843855.1 Hylomyscus alleni
CTCTCTCTCTCTCTCTCTCTCTCTCTCTCTCTCTCTCTCTCTCTTGTCTTTATTCTGTTTTTCTTTCTTTGGCTAGGGGAGGGGAGGAACAATCAATTCTCCTCCCATATGCTTTAACTTCCATGTCTCTTTTGCCATTATCCCTTCTGTTAAGATATGATTAATGAGAGCTCTCCTGCATCTCAAACACCCTGAAAAGCAGCCAATCCCTTCTCTTTGGAGGCTACATTGAAAATAACAATAAAAGTGAGGTGGTGCTGGCTTTTGAAGTCTTTAGAGAAGCTGTCTCTGTGATCTTTGTACCACCACTGGGGAAAGGGGACATCTTTGCACGTGTCTGGCATTGTTCGTGACAACAGGGCAACCAAAATAAAGCAAGAGTTTCTGGGAGTAGCATTAGGATGCAGCCCTCCCGCTGTGCACACCAGTTCCCTGCTCCGCACAGCTGCCTGCTCAGCTGGGGGTTGGAAATCAGCACTGTGAGAAAAGACAGAAATGGCCGTGATGCGTGCCTCTCTCTATGAGGAAAAGGTAATGTTCAATTAACGTGTCAGCCTGCTGCTTTGGAACTGACTTATTTCTGTCTGTCTGTTTGTTTGCTGTTTCTTGCTTTTTTTTTTTTTCTTTCTGTGCTTCCTTTTCATTCAATGGAATAAACTGCCTGAACGGAAAGTGTTTGGGCTGCACTTGTGAGCGAGGAGCCTGCTCTCCTGTGGCTTTACTGACATCAAGTATGGTGTATGTGTTCAAACCCACGGGGCAGCCGCGTGGCTCATGCCGTCCCGGCTAAGCCTCACGCAGGATAGTAAGAATAAAGCTGAATGTGAAGACCTTACAATAAAGGAGCTTTTGTGAACGCAGGGCAGACTTGTAGGAGATTCGTGTTTGCCTCCCCTTTGCCTCCCTGTAAAATGCCTCCCCTGGTGTTGACAGTGAGCTGTTTCACATGCCATCTGAGTATTAAAACCTATTCTTTTTCATAAGTTGACATCTTAGCTTCTCAGCTGTAAGAATCATATTATCTTCACTTTTTTAATGCTTAAAAATTGTACTTGGGTTGTACAGATAAAAAATTGAAAGAAACGTGATTTTATAGAATCTTTTCTTCAAGAGATTATATTATTCTACTTCTTAGGGGCAGCAAATCCATGAGGGCCCTGAGGAAAATCCTTTTATCCTCTTTAAGAAAAATGTATTTTACCAGTGCTGAACGGTCTGACAAAAGGCTGTTCAGTGACACAAGTGTGCATGATGTATGTGCAAGTGCGTGCCTGCCTTGGCTTTCATTGTATAAATTTCTTCTAGGAGTTGCACTGGAAAGCTTAATGATCTTGAACTCGAGCTATATCCTTAGAATTAAGTCCAGGAATTGACTCTCCGTGGGAAACAAGCCAATTTTGTTATATTTTAAATATTTGAACCAAAGCATTGATTGTTCTTATTTTGATAATCATTAAATGTAAAATTATTTTACCAGCACTTATTCATGTGTCAGGCTCTGGGCTTGGTGATAGACACAGAAGCCGAGCGTAGAGTCCCACTTTTAAGATTTCTGTAGTCTAATCTGGTTTGTTGAGAGAAGATACGATGTTTAACCCTTTCTGTATAACTCACGTTACAGAAAAGTTTGACAGGTTTCATTGATTCCTCCTCTAAGGACATAAGCTTTGCCTAAGTGTGGGCTGCTCTACAATGGATTTTTTTTTTTTTTTACCTACTTAGGCAACTAGTGTTTGTTGAATGAATATTTTATACAAGTCATCTTTGTAAACTGAGATGTAGCAAAGAAGGCAACAGTCTGTTCCTTCATACACCTTAAAAGGTATGGGGGAGCGTGAGAGGAAAGGGGGCAAAGATGCCCTAGAACTTGGAGCTGCTGTCCTGACCCCATAATACTGTACAGTCCTCTTTGCTCTCATTCATGCCCTGCACTAACCTGAAGGAAAAGAAGGAATGGTAATAATGGCAAATTGCGTCACCATGCCTGGATGTGATTTCAAGGTAAATGACACAGACTCTGTAACAGATTAGCCCTTCAAATTCTATTTTAAGAAGAATGTGAAGAAACTGCTATACTTGTCACAATGTATAGGATTTTAAAATTTGGGCAGAGCGGTTAAAGATCTTAGGAGTTCTTGCTTTGTGCTTAGCTTGCCTTGCTGATACTGGAAAAAAATCCCAAAACCCAAACTGGTGTCTAACATTTACTGGAATTTCAAAGCTCTGTGTCTGCTCTGGGCACTAGTGACATGGGAGGAGGTTGGCAGAATTCATATGTAGCTTCATATAATGGCTCATTTTTCATAATTAATTATCTGTTTTAAGACTATAGCAGAATAATTTTTACCTCTTTTATGACTTCTCTCTTGGTTTCTATTTTATCTATTATTTATCTATTATTATCATCTATATATCATATCTGTCAATCTCCATCATCAATCTGTATTTAATAATCTGTCATCTATCATCCATATACCTTCTATTTCCATCTTCTATCTATCTTGAATTATCTATTACATATCTTTATATAGTTATATCTATCATCTATATACCTATCAACTATACACATACACACATACATACACACATATATATGTGTATACATATATATATTCTATCTCTCTACCTTGGTTCATCTATTACCTGTCATCTATTTATCTATCTGTCTGTCTATCTATCTATCTATCATCTAATCTATCATTTATCTACTCTCTCCTTCTATATACCATCCATCTACCTTTTATCATCTTTCTACCATCATTGTCCATTTACTATCTATTACTATCTATATATCTATCTTTACCTATATTCTATATATCTATTTGTCTATCTACTATCTATATTTCATCAAGACATATATAATTTGTCTTCCTATATATTTATAATTCTATCTATCTATCTATCTATCTATCTATCTATCTATCTATCTCTATATATTTCTGTATATCTTCATTTATCTTTCCTCAAATAAACATACACTATTTTTAGTTCATACTCCAGTAACTCTAAGCTGCTCATCAGTTATCAACCTAGAGCAAACAATTGAAAACCTAAGTCCTCGTATTCCCTTGCAAGTGCAAGTGTCTGCATGCTTTGCACAGGAATCCTGAGAGATGAGTGTATACTTGCCAAATTTTTTATGGAAAGTTTTGCTTTCTTGATATGAGGGCCTGGTATAAGGCATTCCTGGCATAATCTTAGGGGAATCCTCTATTAGTTCTAGAAGGCAGATTGTGGTGTTGAAAGCAGCTGCATCCATTTTGTGGTCACAAAGGAAGAAATATGAACAAGCAAAAGGAGAATTCCAGAAATAGTAGTCTCAATTTGATCAAACTATTAGAGCCACAGTACCTGTTGGGCATCACAAGGCTACTTTAAAAGTTTTCACATACAGTGATTGTTTGAATATGCTTGGTCTAGGGAGTGGCACTATTAAGAAGTGTAGCCTTGTTGGAGTAGGTGTGTCCCTGTTGGAATGGGCTTTAATACCCTTGTCCTAGATGCCTGGAAGTGAGTATTCTGCCAGTAGCCTTCAGATATAGAAGAACTCTTGACTCCTCCTACACCATACCTGCTTGGATGATGCCATGTTCCTGCCTTGATGATAATGGACTGAAGCTATGAAACTGTAAGCCAGCCCAAGGAGCTGAAGGAATTTGCAACTCCATAGGAAGAACAACAATATCAACCAACTAGATATCCCAAGGCTCCCAGAGACTAAACCACCAACCAAAGAGTACACATTGGGGCACCTATGGCTCCAGCTGGATATACAGCAGAGAATTGCCTTATCTGGCATGAATGGGAGGGGATCTGTGGAGGCCTCGTGACCTAGTGTAGGGGAATGCTAGGGCACTGAGGCAGGAGTGAGTGGGCAGGTGGGGGAGCACCCTCATAGAGACAGGGAGGAAAGGGGAAGGGGGAGGGAGTTTATGGAGGGGAAACTAGGAAGGAGGATAACATTTGAAATGTAAATAAATAAAATAACCAATAGGCAGAAAAAAGATAAAAAAAGAGCTGCCTTGGTCATGGTGTCTCTTCACAGCAGTAAAACCCTAACTAAGACATACGTAAATGATAACTGTACATATTATGGGATGTGCTGTGCTATTTTTTAGATATATGTCCTGAAATTATTCCATGTTCTTTCAGTCACTCTAAATGATGTATGTTGTTTTGTTTCGTTAAGAACATTCAGAAGTGAAGCCATGTGTGTATGCATATAATCAGTTCATTAGAGGTTATTACCAGTTGAATGTTATGTCATAGAATAAACACTTAGCAATGAAGTTATAATAACTGTGATACTTAAACTCATGCTGATCACTTTACTTGGTACCCAGAAAAGAATAAAAAAATCCTGATATTATTCTAAGATCTGTGACCAACTGATTGTATTTGATGTTTCTCTTAAGATTAGGGGTTTCAATATTTCTCTGCCTCAATTTGGATATAAATTTCTGTTAGTTATAATAAAGCATATTCAAAATATTTGAATTTAAGGTTTATATTCTATACGTTTTTGCATATGAAAGAATTTACTAAACACTTTCTGTTCATTGAGAAAACTTGGTTGTGAATTTTAGCCTTGTGATATTCCATTCTACACATGAACATATAGTTTATTTAGTTATTTACATAAATACAATATCTAGAAGCATCTCTTATGATGAAATTTTTTCCTGACACAACACTACATAGTGTCAACAATTTCTATAAAAGTAAATCCTATACAAGGTAACTCCATGAATATGGGTGCTACCCAATGAACTTATTGTTGAATTGTATGAAACTGCTGTAAACATGTGTTATGAGTAGCAAGAAGAAAGTTTCAAAACTGTTCTTGGAAGAAAATGAGCACAGAAATGAAATGTTAGTGTACTGTTTGAATGAATGAGAGTAAATGTAGACTAAAAGATACTTGATGCTAAATAGCATTGATTTCCAGGTCTGTTTTACATTTGTGCCATTTTTTAATAACACAGGGCTGCCTGTACTTTATAGTTTGCATAGCTCCAACCAAGCTCTCTGACCAGGATATTGGGTTAATTTCAATCTTTAATTTGACTATTATGAGAAACAAAGATGGAAAAATAAACTTTTAATGTAAATTGGAGATAAGTATAAAAGGGATCACACTGGGGGCAGAACATTGATAAGATGCATACACGCTGAACACGAGATAAAACAGGTGGTAGGAGAATTACTCTGTTGTGTGTGTATGTGTATGTATGTCTGTGTGTGTCTATGTGTGTCTGTGTGTGTATGATGTGTGATTGTGTTCATATATGTGTGTCTGTGTGTGTCTGTATGTGTATGATGTGTATGTGTATGATGTTTGTATGTGTGTGATGTGTGTGTCCTCATGTGTGTCTGTGTATGTGTGTGTGTGTTTGTGTGTGTGTGTGTATGTCTGTGTGTGTCTATGTGTGTCTGTGTGTGTATGATGTGTGATTGTGTTCATATATGTATGTCTGTGTGTGTCTGTATGTGTATGTATGATGTGTGTGTGTATGATGTGTGTATGTGTGTGATGTGTGTGTCCTCGTGTGTGTCTGTGTATATGTATGTGTGTGTTTGAGTGTGTACATACACACTCGTGCATGTGTGCACACACGCATGTGAATTTGTGCATGTGTGCATCAAGCACATAGTCATGTGTGTCGGGTAATTAGAAGGCATCATGCACCAGTTCAGAGTTGTGTCCTGTATCTGAAAGAAGGAAGCATTGCCTAGTCATTCGCATTACGGATTGTTTTCCAGCGCATAGGCAGTGCCACTGAGGAGCCGACTCCAGTGCATAGGCAGTGCCACCGAGGAGCCGACTGCTGGGGACAGGTTCTTGCTTTCTTTGAATCGATAGAGCATCTCTATGTCAGTGGAGTAGAAAACAAGTAGAGGAGCCTTTGCACTACATGCTGGAAGTGGTTATCATTGTTGTCAAGGAAACATCCACATTTCACAAGGTCACCTCTAGAAGCAACAGCAAGATGTCAAGAACAGATCAATAGACACAAGCCAAGACCTCAGCCTCCTCCCACTCTCTCCTATTTTAAATATCCTTCCTAACAAACACTTGTTTACCTCATTCTGTGTGGCCTGGAGTACTCAAGTGAAGCTGATGAAGCTCTAGGTCAAGCCCAGGATTTTTCTTGTTCTTTTTCTTTGAAGCTTCTGATAGTTAGTGGGGGTGATCGGAGTGTGGGAGTGAGCTGGGTCAGCAGCCTGAAGATAGACCACGGCTAGTTTACAAAGATAAGCTCCATTTAGGACTGCGTTTATAAGAGATTCTGGAATGATCACCAGACCTTTCTTAAAGCAGTAATGTTTTAATTTCCGAAAAAGCTTCAATAAAAATGTGTGGAATTTTGGTCAGTATGTTTCATTCATCTAGATGCTCATTAGTTAACTTACTCATTTATTCATTCTTTGGTCAGATAATTATATTTTATACTGTGTGCCTTGTGTCGATTTGGGGATGAGAAGTGAATGTAGAAGAGTTCCTACATCTAAGATCTGAGAGACTCAATCTGAAGAAAATGACTATGGGATCCAGTAACGAAGTCACTCATGGAGGGGCACACAGGGAGTTGCTTAGCATCTAAGCAACATTGCTTCATGTGTCAAGGAAGAAAGGGTTTGGAAAGAGAAATGTTTGCATGTGACCTTGAGAGTGGGTATGCACTAAGTGCAGAATGCAGTGCTGAAAAACAGGTTTTGACAGAGATGGTAGCCAGGGGCAGAGATGGGAGGAACCAGATGTGCTGGGATCCTGTTATCTGAAGCTCTGGACGTACTAGGGGGAGTTTAGATAGGAGGCTAGAAAAGAAAATCGAAATGCACCCATGAAAGTATTTGTGCAATATTTTCAAAAGGTTTACTGCTAGCTTTTCAGATATTCCATCTATGTAATACTTAATGATATTATTTAATGCTATAATAAATAACTGGGGCTTTAAGTGACTTGATATGAGTCTTTCTATTTCCTTTGACAATCCAAAATTGGTTACACTTGTGCGCTTGCAGATGGTTTGATGGAACTGGAATTTCTGAGGCTGTTTGTCATTTAAAACAAGAATTGTGAAATCCAGCAATACATTCTCTCTTCTTTTTAAAATTCACAATGATATCTGATTTACTGGAAGACCAATGCCACATTATTATAATGGGACTCAAGATGGTTTCCGCTTTCAAAGTAACTAGTGACACTAAATTGTTGGTATCATCACTTTGTGAAATCTCAGACACCATATTTTGTTGTTAGAAAATGATGAATGCTGACAGGTTTCCTGTTGATTAAGATACTCTGATCCACACTGGAATGTATCTTGTTAACTCTCCCAATATAAAGAAGGATGATGGTTTGTATTTAAGAAAATGTGGAGGATGCCAACATTACAGAGCTAAAGGTTTTTGGCATCATCTAGGTTAGCCACCTGTTCTCTTCTCCATTTGCTGAATAAATTAGAAGCTCCTGGGAGTGTGTGGAGCTGACTGGCCTGCCGGGTTGCCAAGGCAACCATTTTTCTCTCTGCTCTATGACTCTGAAAGGGTTCATAACCCATTAGTGCTCCTCTAGGCAAGAATATGAGACCATTTCTTTTCTCTCTCTCTCTCTTCCTTCTTTTCTCCTTTTTTTCTGGTCAAGATAATGTAAGCAGTAAATGCTTTTACCATATATGTATATTCAATTGCTGCACTTCCCAATTTTCTGGGGAACTGGAGTGTAAATCTTAAAGGCACATGTCAGCTAAGTGGAGAGATGCATATAACAATGAATAAAAAATGAAAAAGCCATTTCAACCTCAAATAGTTTCCGAACTGAAAATATTTGCAGGGCAGAGTTTATTTAAGGCCCACCTACAAAGAAACACAGACTGCCCCTGTCTGGTGCAAGAGCCCCTTGCAAAATGGAGTCTATCTCTAATCATCATCAGGTTTGTGTTACTCTGCAGAGACAATGTAACAAGGAAGAGCAAGTGGAGATTCTTACTTACAAATCAGATTAATCACATAGCCATTTTCTGAATGTCAAAGGGTGAAGGAGTTGAAGCAGGTAACTTCCCACTCTGGTAACAGCCACAGAGCTCATGTGTACTGTGACTCCCAAACAGCACACAAAACCAAGAATTTGAGGTTTTCTTTCTTCTTTTTATAATGCACAGCTGATATCCTTCTGTCTACCTTTTGTCTACTCCCTATCTTTACTCAAACTGCATTTAAACGTAATTAGGAGTATTTTTGAGTGAGTAAATTTCCATTATCCTATTTCAGGAATTTTGTATGGGCTCCTTCGCCTGTATTAACTCCATGAGACAAATTCCTTTTCTCTTTCTTTATAATTATGTGACCTCATTCCAAGGAATGTAGTGTTGTCCTTTTATATCAAGATCTAATTTATTCTAAAAAAAACCAATGTCTCCAGTATACTATACAACCATTAAAATTATAAAATAAAATGGATACTATATATAAGTACATATACTTGTGTATTTACACACACACACACATACACACACACACACACGCACATACATTCAAATACTTCACTACTCAATTATTGGTCTCATTAGGGTCATCCTGGATCATTTCTAACATTTTTTTTTAATGTTCCAAGGATCAAACACAAGGTCTCGAAAAGTGCATGTATTACATGTTCTTTGGAAAGATAGCTGCTCTAGCAAAATGTCATTACTAATAGGTGCCAGTCCAAACAATTAAGTTACATGATATCTACCAAAGAATACATCACCAAACTGGAGATCAGCTAGCTTATCACTGTGGAAGTCAGCAAGCAGCATCTAGCAAGAAATTGAATCATTTCCTGGCACTGGATTTTACTTGGATTTAGTTTTGAAGCAGACATTTAAGTATCATTCTTCTACACAAAAGAGATTATCTTGAAACTGTTCATCTCTAATGTCTTTTGTTCCAAATAAATGGAGAAATTTCAGTGTCCTCCAGTCAGAAGGAACGTTTAGTGATGGATAATGGGAAGTTGAAACCAAGACTTCAGAAAGAAAGTAACCAGGGCTGTTCTGTAGAGTGTAGAAGAAGGCACTGGGCTTGGGAAAAGCAGGACATCTTCAAGTCTCAATGCCTTTTG
This sequence comes from Hylomyscus alleni, assembly GCA_019843855.1. NCBI lineage: Eukaryota > Metazoa > Chordata > Mammalia > Rodentia > Muridae > Hylomyscus > Hylomyscus alleni. The sequence goes on from JADRCC010576226.1 coordinate 13,484, forward strand.
CCTCTGTGTGACCTGCTTGTGCTTTATAATCATTATGGTAGAATTTGAGCTTAGCTTGCTCTTGCTTCTCTAATTCACATACTCAAGAATGGCCAGAGTGATAGTGGTAGACTTGACCACTTGGAAAATTGTTGAGTGTACATGCACTTGTGTTCTGTGCTCACAGTGGTCTGTTTCTCATTCCCCTGAAAGGAGTTAGTTTCCATATTAAAGTGGCTTGCTGGTAACATGTCCCCAACTACTGTCTCATGTCTGAACTACTATCCAAGCCATATTTAGATGATATTAGTTTTTTTCTTTTTTAAAAGTGTATTGACAGGAATTCTGTTTATTCTTTCATATGGTATATGATACAATAACAGCATTATTTTAGTATCAATTATTATATTATGATATAATAATAGTATTATTTTGCTATTAAGGTCCATACGTTTCCATTGATAGTGAATTTTCTTGAAAATTACTCATGCTTTTACCTGATTATGTGACCTCAGGTTTCCTGCTGTACACCTAGCATACTCCATCTGATTCATCTGTATTGTAAGTGTCAGTATTTCTTTCTTTTGAAAGAAGTATAATGCCAGGCGGTGGTGGTGCACGCCTTTAATCCCAGCACTTGGGAGGCAGAGGCAGGAGAATTTCTGAGATCGAGGCCAGCCTGGTCTACAGAGTGAGTTCCAGGACAGCCAGGGCTACACAGAGAAACTCTATCTCGAAAAACAAAAACAAACAAACAAAAAAGAAAGAAGTATAATATTATAATAATGTATATTTTACTATAATAAGTATAATATTATAATAATGTATAATATTATAATAATGTATATTTTACATATATATAATATTCATATATTCTATCTGTCTATCTATCTAACACATATGATATATAATGTGTAAAATATATATCAGATTTAAGTTATTTGTTCATTTATCTATAGAATCAACTGAGTCAATAATACTTAACTGAACAGGAAGCACAGCTATGTCTTCGCCGTGCTCATTTCATTACCCTGGAGGCAGCCTTAGAGATGGAGTCCCTGTATCCTTGCTATCCTTTGAGTATTTTGAGGAACTTCCACACGGTCTTCTATGTTGGTTGTAATGTCATATTTCTCGCTAGCAATGAGGAAGGGCCTCTTTTGTGTTGTTTAAAGCTTATCTTTTTTTTTATTTTGTACCCGAAGTATGGAGTAATGAGCCATTGTTGTTGTAGTTATTATTTCTGCAATGAATAGCGATGAACTTTTTTCAGAATCTGTGTGTTGCTTGCCTTCCTTTGAGAACTGTCTTTAGAGCTTCACTTCTTTGTCATGCAGGCTGCTGTCATGGTGCTGCCTTCTTAGAAAGGTTGAAGGTTTGGAAGATTCTCCATCCCCATGCTCTCTCTTCATCCTGTCAGTTGCTGGATTGCTGCTTTTGGGCTAGAGAAGCTGATGTGATCCTATTTACTTATTTTACTTTTGTTTCCCGAGCTTTGGGGGTCCTATGAACTTCTCAACCTTGAGATCTGCTTGTTGATTCCTAATGGATATGCCATCGAGATTATTAACTTCTCCTTTCTGACTATGATAACCATAAACGCTCAAGTTCCATCCTATTAACACTTAACAAAATAGTCGGCCAGTCATAAATTTCTTTTTTAATGATTGAATACCATATTTTATTTTTAAAAATCTCAGAAAATAGAAAAACATGAAGAGAAAGAGAGTGAACAGAAAATTAAATATCGAAGGCAGTGAGATGTCTTGAGGTCTCTATCCAGTTTGGAAATGGTTGATAGCCCTTTGCAGGATATGTTTTAGTACATTTACATTTGTACTATTTGGAAAAGCTTCTGTTTTGTATTTAAATATTTTTCATAGATTTTTTAACATATACTTTCCTCTGTTCCTACACTTCTCAAATTCTTTCCCCACCTTCCCCTCTTTACCCATCCAACTTCATGACATCTCTCACTGTCTTTGCTCTTTAAAACAACAACAGCAACAACTAAAGTAAGATAAAAACCAACCAACCAACCAACCAACCAACCAACCAACCAACCAACCAACCAAACCCAATAAGACAAATATACCAAGCCAAGCCAAAAGGAAACAAAAAAGCACACAAAATGCATGGAGTCTGCATTGTGTTGGGCAGCTACTGGGTGTGGAGCCTGCTCTGGAGTATGGCTGATATACCCATGTTATTCCACTGTGGAAAACTGATAGTCCCTTTCCAGAAGATATAAATTGCAAATAGCTTCTAGGTTAGGGGGTGGGACTTTCTATCCACTTTCTTTTTTCAATGCTGAGAGTTTTGTCTGGTTTGAACCTGTGCAGGCATTATGCATCCTGTCACCAGTCTCTGTGAGTTCTTAGCTCCATGTAGCCGATAGTGTCTGGGAGATATTCTTTTTTTTTTCAGTCATGTACTGACTTTTCAAAATGTTATGGAAGCAACTAACCACTTTTTTTTTTTTAAATTTTACATTGAATTTAAGGTCCATTCGGTGAGATGGATCCTATACCTCACAATGCTAGAGTGGCCAAGAACCTGAGACTAGATAGGTCATGAGTTTAGGAAAAAAAAAAAAACTATTAGCATTATTCTGCTGTTGGAACGTAACAATAAAATGACCCTAGTGGCATATTTTTATACCTAAACATCAGTGCCCTACACAACCCTCAACAGAAAAGCTTCTTTTTTGCTAGAAGATGGAAAGTTACACAGAGACCCACACTGGGCAATATGCAGAGAATGAAGACCTTTGGAGCTCTTAGTCCTAAATGGAATGCCATTATCAAAGACCTTCCCTCAAGGCCCAGGGATCTATGTGAAAAAGGAAGCAGGAAGACTGTAATTTTCCATCTCCTTTCAACACTATTTTATGGCAAGATGTTAACCTAAATATAAAACTTCAATCTACATCCCTCTGTGTACATTACATAGTAAATTGTGATTACCAGCGTGGTCTGTAATGGTCTCTTGAGAATCTATTGGCTCTTCTATAAGTTATATAACACATTCTTTTCCTGATGGACATTGACACATTTCTAGATTTTAACATGATATGTAAAGTTGGGACAGGTGCCTTTCTATAGCTGTTTTTGAATATACTAATTGTTTAGGCTGCATTTTTCAATCATGGACTCTGATTAAAGCCAAGAATATTAACATTTTGACATGTTGCCAAACTTCTGGTAATAGCTTGGTAGACTCCTTTTTCTTTTTTTGCAAGTCCTTTGCCAATAGTAGAATTCATAAAGTTTATGTTTCATTTTAAAGATTTATTTTCTTACTTTCAGTTATGGGCTTGTGTGTATTTGTGTGTGTGTGTGTGTGTGTGTGTGTGTGTGTGTATGTGTGTGTGTGTGTTGGGGGGGTATGTGTACATGAGTGCAGATGCCTTCAGAGTCTAGAAGCATTCAGTGTGGGTCCTGAGATCTGAACTGTAGTCTTCTGCAGTCAGGATACATGCTTTCCTGCTTTCCTGCTTTCCCTAGCCCTAGATTTTATAAAATTTGGAAGAAGTTTGCTGATTACATAAGCTATCACATTCTCTGTTGTCTGTATTGTCAGGCCATAAGTCTATGTATTGGACACTTGTATTGCAGTTGCTCATGAATGTAAGATTTCATTGGTGATGACTTCCCAAATCCATTCTCTCTCCAAACAGAACTTTCTTAGCATTGACAAAAATTTGGCAAATTTGGCAAAGTTTGGAAAATTTTTCAGTAGAGGATAGATACTAGCTTCCCTCTTACCACAGATGGATAGAGCTTTTTGAGTTACATCAAGATGCTTGGCTAACAACTCTTCTAAAATAAGACATTTCCTTCTAAAGTGGATTTCTTCTTTTACCCTTGCCCTGAGATGGCTTTGTTGAATTCTAGTTCTTCAAATACAACAACATCATGTACCTTTTTATTGCCTTTATATCTTTAATAGTCAATTTATTTATATTCTTTAAGAACTGAATGGATAAGGCAGAAAAGCAGCTTAGGAAAAAACCCTAAGAGGTTCTCAATCTTTCTAATGCTGTGACCCTTTAAAATAGTTACTCATCTACAGTGGCCTCCCCAACTGCAAAAATATTTCATTGCTACTTTATAACTGTAATTTTGCTACTGTTAAGAATTGTAATGCATCCCCAAAGAGGTCTCAAACCACCACTTGAGAACCGTTGCCCTAAGTGGTGGAAAACTTCCTGAAGAAAAATTTAGTGGTTAGCTCCACATTTTCAAAGACTGTGTCATGTAAAGGTTTATTCCTGTGGGAATCCATTTATCCAGCTGTCCCACTGCCTATATGGCATGGCCACTAACTCTGTCCTGTCTTCTCTTTGCACTAGAAAGACTTATTTACCATTAAACTAAACTGTGTTCCAAGGAATTGGATTAATCAGGGACATGTTATATCTCCGTGGACCACTGAAGATAGCCTAAGAGTGTTGATTTCAAAGAACCAGCTCTTGCTTCCATGGTGCAGACACTTGGCACACTCTAGCTCTACGCCCGTGTAAAAGGTTTAATCATACAATGCTTTTAAACTAATTCGCTCTCATTTTCTCACTAATGTGAGTTATTTCAGGTCACAGAATCTTTGTAAATGATCTCGGTATTCCCCACACTCTCATTTTGTTGGAAGATTTATTTAGGATCCAAAAGATACTGAATGAATTAACTTTTAAGTGTGACTCATGCTTCCAAGGAAGAAAGCAGATATATCAAAAGTATAATAAAATCCTAAGCTTTTTCTTATTTTATTGCTTCCACATTAATTCAAGTTACTTTTATTCTCAAACACCTTGAAGCTTTCCCAAGCAACATGGTAAAGCTAAGTGGCCAACCTGGTCTGAAATTCTGCATTGCATAAATCTGTTTCGCCTCTAATGAATTTAGTACTGTTCTGGGCACTTTTGTCTCTGTTGAGTCAAGATGCCCTTATAACTTTTATCTTGGGAATGTTCTGGTTCTTTGGTCACAGTTTCATCCTATTCCTGATGCTTTTACAAGACTTAGATTCTTTCTCCATTAGGACACAATTCTACACAAGATACGACTACATGGAGTGTCCCCTACTCTCTCGGGACATCATGAAAAAGTCTTGTCTACATACAGAACTCATGAGCAGTCTAAATTCATTTCCAGAGCAAAAGGTTTAAGATGACCTCTATATGACTATGCCATAGTTTCTGAAGCTGAAATGTAATTTTTCAATATAAGTTTTCTTTTATTTTGAGACTGAAACAGTAGAATGAAATTGCTTTGTGATTGAAATACCTTTCACTGGGAAGGTACCCTGAGTGTTATCCATCCAATAAACAAACTTGCAAAGTCCAAGCCAACTGCCACCTTCCCCAGCTTTAAGAGCACAGAAGGGTGGGAAGAAGACTCAATCTAATTCAGGGTAGTGGTGACTGGCAAGAGTTCCGGTAAAGCACAATTTTCAAAGTTGCCAAGATTACAGAATAGGGCTGGAGAGATGGCTCAGTGGTTAAGAACCCCGACTGCTCTTCCTGAGGTCCTGAGTTCAACTTCCAGCAACCACATGGAAGCTCACAACCATCTGTAATGGGATCTGATGCCCTCTTCTGGTGTGTTTGAAGACAGAGAACAGTATACTCATATGAAACGAATAAATAAATCTTTTTAAAAAGAGATTACAGAATGTAAGTCATAAAGTAACAGCCATCCAATTCCTCTTAGATTTACAGTCAGAAAAACAAAGTCCTCACTGGAAGCTGGGTCTTAGTACTGTTTATCAACCCACTCTGCCTTAGGAGAGTAGGCCTTTGACTTAATTCTGGCTTTGGAGACCAGATTCAAGATTCTGAAGAAAAGGTAGACTCTGAACGGTAGTAGAAAATGTGTATTCATTATACCAATTGATAATATGCTTAAGTTCATTTTGAATGGATTTACTAGCAGTGATTCACATAAAATTGTAGTTACAAGTGATTCCCCCAACCACCTGCCAATGGAAAACACTGAGTCAGGAGTGAAGCACTCCAACCCAATGCTGCTGCTTGAGGTGGTGATGTCACCTGACTGGGAGAGTTGGGACAGGTAGCACAGGTAGGTCTCTCTGGTATCCATGGGCTGGAGATGTGACAAGCCAAGGAGCATACTGGGAAAGATGTTCATAGCTATAACACAACAGCTGGACTATGTATTTTATTTTTCCTATTTTGATTAGTTCTTTAAGAATTTTGCACAGTGTATTTGGTCATATTTAGCCTTCCCTCCATTCCTTCCAGATCCAGATCCATCCTTCATCCTAACCAAGTCAATTTTGTATCTTTGAAAAACAGAACAAAATAAAATAAACAAACAAAAATAAAATAAACATCAAGTACAGTTTTTGTTGTTAATACACTCGGATGTGCAGTCTTTGCTGAAGTATGATCAACACTTCAGGGGCCACACCCTTAAAGAGAACAGACTCTCCTTCTCTCAGCAGCTGTAAATCACCAACTGCTCCTTAGCTAGGTGAAGGATCATACCCACCTCTCTTTTTTATGCTGAAATTTTCTCTGGCTTGAACTTGCGGGGTCTTGATCATGCTATCACACCCGTTCCAAAGTGAGTTCATATGTTCAACTGCCTTGCAATGTCCAGAAAATAACCTTCCCTGGAGTCATCTGTCACTTCTGACTCTTAAAATCTTATTGTCTTCTTTTCTATGTTGATTCCTGATCCCTGGGACGAAGCTGGTTATTAATGCTTTGAGAGATATGTTTATATTGGAATTCAGGACTGTGGATATTAAAAAATATAAAGAATGCTGGATTTATTTTTCTCCTTACTCATTGAGGGCACAGCATCCATTGAAATATTTGTATCTGTAATAATTTCTTGAGGTTAGTAACAGTTGTGAATTGATAGTTAATTTTTTATCTTGAATATTTGGCCAAACCTGATATAATAATTCATGAATCTAATCAACTGAAAATCTATTATGTAGGAAAGATGAGAAGGAATAAAATTGATGAAAAAATTTACTGTTGAATAAAATACCATATTTTCTTAACTGTGTAATCAGTCCTCTGTCTACGTCAAGAGTTCTCAAACATCACCATTCATTCATTGCAAACCCCTGAGATTCTTTTACAGATATTAAGATGGCAATGGTAATGATGAACACCAGTCATTCTAAATACTTGGATTCAAATATTAGCAAACCAAACAGTTATGAAAGCCATGAAGTCTTGGCATATGCATGCACATATAGTATTTCATCAGTATAGACTGCTGACATATAAGCAGTACTCCTGGCTGTTACAGAGCTTACATATATTTTTAACAGGAACAGGCCTTGGTCTAGCAAATTTATCATCATGGAGCTCGGACAGCCACACATATACGGAGCACACAAGGTTGAAGAATATTGTGTGATTAGTGTGCAGTGAATCCTGCTGTCTGTCTGAAGGGAAGACTTTGCAATAGCATACAATGTAAAGATGGCTTTTAAATAAGGTTCTATGCAAAATCATAAAGGTAGGATGACTTCCAGTGGCATATTTCAAATGACTGTGGCAGATTAAGATGATTTTGCCTCCTCACTTAGACTTCTAATTACTAAATCAGATTATATTTTCCTTTTAAATAAAGCTTGAATTTACCCATTTGTTTTCTTGTCTTTTTTCTTCTGGTCTGAGACATCATTTTCTAGCTGAGCAACTGAGAATCCCTGTGGGGCAGTAGGCTGTTCTGGCAGCCTGGGCCCGGTCAAGTAACAGGCCTAGAATCCTGGAGCACCCAATGAGCAATCTTGTTCACCAGGGATGGCAGGAGTTCAGTGGTAGCTCCTGGGACCTTGGCTCAGGTTTCAGT